>JAVJIF010033329.1:0-69274 GCA_038442645.1 Agave tequilana | reverse complement strand
AGCCCGCGTCTCAGCATCAAGGCGCGTCGGCCCGAAGCCCGCGTCTCAGCATCAAGGCGTGTCGGCCCGAAGCCCGCGTCTCAGCAACAAGACGCGTTGGCTCGACACCCGCGTCTCGGTTGCAACTACCCGAAATAAGGGGCCAGTCACCGCGCATGTAGCGGGTAGTGGCCCCTTATTGTGGAGCGTTTTCAGGGGGCACGTTCATCCCCAGGGACCTCTATAAATAGCCCTGTTGACATCAACAGAGACAGACACACAGGGAGAGACGTACCTACATACAGGCATACGCATCCAACACGCGTAGAGAGAGACACGCACGATCACCGGACAAAGGCATCGTCACAGAGAAGGAGAGAAGACTCTTCAGCAAGCTTACTGCGTACTAGCTGCTCTTTGCCTAGCTTCTCTTCTAGAGTTTTGGTAGACAGAGCCGAGTTACTCTCTCTACCGACCGAAGAGAAGATCCCCGACGGTCCAAACAGTCATCTGGTCAACGGAGAATAAGATTCACCCTCCACCGCCACCCGAAGAACCCAGCACTAAACAAAGGGGGAATTCAAGATTCAATATTCTCCCTCCCTTGTAACCGGAAGATTAAGCCGGCTGTAATTTTTCATCTGATTCAAGGAAATTTTACACCAGCTCCTTTTCCGCGTCAAACAAGAGATGGCGACTCCGCTGGGGAATCTGTTTGTCACTGATGAACAAGCTGTGGCGCAGGATGATGTTCTCCGTAAGGGGAAGATGGTCGAAACGCTCGTTGTCGAGTTCGACCAGGCGAAGTATGAAGAGTTCCTCTCTTCTGGCTCCAAGAGCCCAAAGACCCGCGTCTGCCGCAGGGTCTCAACTGAAAAGCTACCCAAAGCCCAATCTGAGGCTCTGTCGGGTGCCGATGCCCACTGTGCCAAGACAAGTTCACGCGCCCAACGCCTCCCAGAAGGCCCGCGTGACCTCAGGCACTGCTGTTGCGATCAACCACGTCGCACAGAACACACGCGCCAACGCCTCCCAGAAGGCCCGCGTGGTCCCAGGCACCACTGCTGCTGCGATCAACTGCGTCGCGCAGAATACCCGCGTCAACGTCTCTCAGGAGACCCGCGTGGTGAACACTCTTGGTTCTGTAAACCAGGAGGTTGTGGTTTCTCCCCTCCTCCACGACGCAACTGGAATGCTGAGCGTCGACAGAGGAGACGCGCGCGTCAACTCCAAGTCGGAACCGTTGGTTGTCTGACTGGGGGTGGACGCGGCGTACAATCTGATGCCTTGCCCGCACCTCGTCTAGTGCGTGAGATCCGCGTTTGGCGACCCAAACGCGAGACTCCTCAAGTTGAGTCCTCTGAGGACCAACTCATCAAACGCCAGGGTGAAACCTCCGCGTCTTTTCAAACGCAGGAAGTACGCACTCGTAGGCGTGGGGCCAGCAGCCCGCTCTCTCTCTCAAGCAACTCTGCCCAAACGCATCAGGCAGCAACGCGAGACTCGCTGTGCGCGTCATACAGCCGCGTCATGAGAACCGCGTCCCTGAAGTCTGCGTCCAGGCTGAACAGCACATGACTGTCTCCCGTCTTCGACGTTGCGAGGACCAGTCTCTTTAATCCCCTCCCACGGATTTGAGGGATTATTTGACAAGGAAAAGAAGTGCCAATCAAGCCACTTCGTCATGCTGCTGTCAACAGCTCATCCATATGCTCTCTGGATGCCATTATGGATCAGGCATGCACCAGCAATCCTTAATCAGACAGCTGACCCTGATTCCCCCGTCAGCCAAAAGAAGACGCTCCCACAGAAGGAGAACCTTTTCAGATGTTGAATACCCGGAGCTTACTGCAAACATGACTAGCAGAAGCAAGGGAAACAACCAATGGTCAACTCAGAGGAATCTGACTCTGAGCCGGAAGGGGTGTATCAACACACTCGCACCCGGACGGGGGCCATTCCCCCAATTGACTATAATGCCTTAGCCCGCGGCAT
The DNA here is from genome assembly GCA_038442645.1 of Agave tequilana. Lineage (NCBI taxonomy): Eukaryota > Viridiplantae > Streptophyta > Magnoliopsida > Asparagales > Asparagaceae > Agave > Agave tequilana. The sequence continues at coordinate 67,300 of JAVJIF010033329.1, read as the reverse complement.
TAGAATGGGTGATTCTCACTCCGCTGTAGTGGAGTCGCAGGCTTCAAACTCTTCCGTCGAGAAGGAGGCTTCCGCCTACATGGCAGACACTCCTGAGGAGACGGCCAGGCGTTTAGAGCAGACGCAGAAGCGCCAGATGGATATAATCGCCTCTCAACAGAGATCCATTGACTCCCTCAAGCATATGCTTGAAAAATTGCTTGAAGAAAGAGCGAAATCTCCTCCTAGAAGGCCAAAGGGTAAAGGGAGAAGGGGAGGAAAACTCATCTTCCGAACCTTCTGAAGAGAGACAGCAATCTGCTTCGGATTCGTCCAACCCTCGTCGCAAATAAAAAGCGACCAAGACCAGGAGAAGACTCATGCTAAGAGATGAGTCAATTAGAACGACGCCTCGAGGCCCTTGCCAATCGCAAGGACCTCCAAGAAGCTGGAGTGGTCCGGCCCTATCCGGCTGAGTGGGACTTAGTTCTATACCCTCCTAAGTTCAAGGCTCCAACCCTCCAAGCATTCGACGGGAAGGGGTCACCCAACCAGCACATCTACTACTTCAAATCCCAGACCGGGAATGTAGTAGATAATGATGCCATCCTGGCGCGACTGTTCATCGGCACCCTGAAAGGGTTGGCTTTTGAGTGGTTATGAAGCTCCCGGAGCGTTCTATCAAGAACTGGGGGGATCTGGAGAAGCTGTTCTTAACACGCTTCTTCGAAGATGATTCGAAGTCACGATGCCCACCCTTTTAGCTACCAAACAGCGGAGAGGGGAGTCCGTCAAATCTTTCGTGGAAAGATTTGGAACACGGCACTCCGGTGCCCAAGCGGTATGACCCAGGCCACCCTGGTGGAAACATGCCGCCACAATCTCCAAACCTCACTCCTTACTCAAATAGGAGTTGCTGAAAGCCGCACCTGGAAGCAGTTAGTCCAACAAGGTGAACAGGCTGAGGAGATTGTTGCCCGTGTCAGGGCAGAGGAAGGCAAGCTGCGGCCGAAAAGGTCGACAAGGCGTGCACCGGCACCAGACACCTCCCTCCAGACGAAGCGGAAGGATAATTGGCGACGGAGACCAAATCTCCACCAAACCTCAAACAGGCAGGGCAAGTGGCTCTTCAAGCCAGCCACGCCCCAACAAGCAGTATTCCTTCAAGGAGGAACACGTCGATTCGCTCTTCAAGCTACTCAACAAGAGCAATCGACTGAAGCTCCCTGAAATTAGGCGCCCGGAGGAAGTCGGCAAGACCGACAATCCCAACTACTGCATGTACCACAGGATGTTGGGACATCTTACCAAAAGCTGCTACGTCTTCAAAGACATCCTTCAGGCTTTGATTGACGCGGAGGTGCTAAAGCTCCGACCAGAGCAGAAGAAGGTCACGGCTAATGTGACGTCGGTTCTCCAGTTCGGGAGACAACCCCCAACGCCTGCGGGGGTAACTCCTATTCCAAGGGGAGAATTAAGAGTGGTCAACACAGACCCTCACCAGCAGCAGGAGAAGGGCTTGGTAGCCATCCCTACACCTCAGGGGGAAACCATGTGGGTCCACCCTGACCTCGTCGATGAACAACAATGGACTACTGTAACCAACAGGAAGTCCAAAGGCAAGGCAAAAAAAAGCTTCGTCCTGCCATGTGGTATGTGCTTCCTCCCGAGAAGCAGAGGATGATGTTCCCTCACTGACTGATTCAGAAGAGGAAACAATAGTCCTGGCCGCAGAGCCCAGCCAACCGATGGCGGGGACCCGTTCAGGACAGGCATACTTGAAGCAGTACGGCGAGACGGCAGCGGCTTCTCCGCAACCAGCCGTAGAACCAGCCAAGCCCTCCACAAAACCACCTGTGGAGAAACAGAAGAAACCCGATTTTCTCGGGTTCTTTCAAAAGGGCAGCGGAAGGATCCTCGACACCTTACCGCTTCGATGTCTTGGCTCAACTAGCCAACATCCCGGCACGCATCACCTTGTATGAACTCCTGAGGCTATCAAAGTCAACCAGAGAGGCTCTACAAGAAGCTTTGGCAAATGCTGAGGTCTTCATGACCCGCGTGCCAAGGGAGGAAGATGTAGAGGATTGCCTCCACGCCTCCCCAAATGCTCCCTGCATCACCTTCACAACAGATGACATGCAGGTTAAAGGGAAGCATGACCGACCCCTATACTTCACAGGATATATCGGGTCGTCCGAGGTAAATCGCATCCAGGTAGACCCAGGGTCCGCGCTGAGTATCATACCTCGCCGAGTCATGCAATTTCTGGGCATTCCTACCCATCGTCTGAGCCCTACCCAGACAACTATTACGGGTTTAATGCCAATAGCTCCCGTCCGATGGGGAAGATCAAGCTCAAATGCCGGATCGGGAGCCTCAAGTCGGAAGTGACATGCTACGTCATTGACGCTGACACTTCCTACAACCTGTTGCTGGGACGACCATGGATTCACCGTAATTCCATCGTTCCCTCCACTCTCCACCAAGTCATGAAATACATTGACGAGAGTGGACAAGTTCAAACGTTGATTGCCGTAAGGCATCCGTTTAAAGGGGTTGAAAATTATTTCACGGACTCCTCCTATATCAGGATCCTGAGGAGACTAATGAAACCCCGCAACCAGAGGAGCTAGACTCTGGTAATGAGGCTGACATCGAGCCTGAGAAAGAAGAGTGCCTGTGGGAGTTGGAACCCCTTGTAAAGAGCACTAATAAGCTCGATATTGACAACACCACCGACGATGCGGGTGGTTGGTACATTAATGAAGATTTAGATTTTGCGTATTTTCCCGTGTATGTTTCCGATTCAATACCGTCGGATACTACTACCGACGTGGACGATGACCTCTGGTCGGCAATGGATGCTTTGACATCTTTGCATGTACCGGTGAAATCATCTTTCGGGACATACCAAGATAATGGTAATGCGCAAGAATCTATATTTATGGTTCCAGCCAGACGAAAAGGCCAAAGACCAATACTTTTTGAGCGAATCTCGTCTGAACCGATGCCTCACGAAGAATCGGAAGGCGAGGATGAATCCCCTCAGTTCAATCATTATGAACCGAAAGCGCTCAGAATGATGAAACGCATGGGGTATGACCTAACCAACAGGCCCGGATTAAACTTCGGTAAAGGAAGGAGAACGCTGCTCCGGTCCTTTGTGCCGAAAGGGAAAGCACCCGATTATTATCATCAGACGCGCCGGGGGTTGGGCTATGTATCAACTCCAGTCCCATCAGCCTCTGATTCTCGAGAGTCGTCAGGTCACGATTGCTCTTCAGACACGTCATCGTGGGAGTCAGATGTCAGTGTCGGCAACATCTTCAAAGGGCTTTCAGTAAACATGGTTTCAACAGGCCATCTGGAAGATGAAGATGAAGAAATGATCCAACCTGATACAGATCCTTGGATCAAACATTTGAATGCTCTTTGGGATATCCGCTTTGAACAGCGTGAGCCACCCACAGAAGATAAGGTTGTTCAAATCAACCTAGGAGATGAGGCCAACCCCAAGCCCATTTTCATAAGTGACGGCTTGTCACCTTCGGAAAAGGAGGATCTAATATCTCTTGTACAAGAGTATATATACGTCTTCGCCTGGAATTATGAGGACATGCCTGGACTTGATCCTCAAGTGGCTATGCATCGCCTCAACATCAATCCGGACATGAAGCCTGTTAAACAACAGCAGCAACGGTTCCGTCCAGAGATAATGGAGGCAATTCAATCAGAAGTCAGAAAGCTTATTGATTCTGGCTTCATCAGGGAGGAACAGCATCCCAACTGGGTAGCCAACATCGTCCCCGTCACCAAGAAGAATGGGAAGATCGGATCTGCATCGACTTCCGTGATCTAAACGAGGCCTGCCCCAAAGACGAATTCCCATTGCCAATCGCAGATGTCATGATTGACAATACTTGTGGATTCGAGCGAATGTCCTTTATGGACGGGTTCTCAGGATACAATCAAATCAAGATGTATCCCGATGACGAAAAGCATACCTCCTTCAGGACTCCTCTAGGGGTATATTGCTATACTGTCATGCCTTTTGGACTGAAAAATGCAGGGGCAACATACCAAAGGGCCATGAACGTCATTTTCCATCAGCAGATACGCAAAACGGTGGAATGTTATGTCGATGACATCGCGGTGAAAAGTCGCACTAAAGGTGATCACATAGCAGACCTGAAGGTGGTCTTCGATATCATGCGGGCTCATCAATTGAAGATGAACCCCACCAAGTCCTTCCTGGGGGTAGCCAGTGGCAAATTCCTAGGATTTGTTGTGACTTCCACAGGAATCCATTTGGATCCGGAGAAAGTCCGCGCTATCCAAGAGATGCAACCCCCCAGAAGCCTCAAGGAGCTCAGGGGATTACAAGGACGATTGGCGTACATCCGCAGGTTCATATCAAACCTTTCCGGGAGATGCAAACCTTCGCCAAGCTGATGAAAAAGGGTGTTTCATTCATTTGGGATGACGCTTGTCAAAAAACATTTGAGGAGATAAACAATACCTCACCCAACCACCAGTCCTTGCAGCTCCAGTATCCGGAAAGCCGTTTCTGGTGTACGTTCGAGCAATGGATCATTCCCTGGGGGCTCTACTAGCTCAGAATGATGAACAAGGACGAGAACAAGCAATCTACTACCTAAGTAGAACAATGATCGGAGCCGAACATCGGTACAACCCGATCGAGAAGGAATGTTTGGCGCTGGTGTTCGCTATTCAGAAAATGCGACACTATCTAGCAGGCCAAACTATAAATGTCATATCAAAAGTCAACCCTCTGAGGTTACTCATGACAAAGCCTTCCTCGTTGAATGGCCGGCTGGCAAAATGGGCTATATTGTTATCCCAATATGAGATGCACTTTTTACCCCAGAAGGCCATTAAAGGACAAGCGGTGGCGGACTTCCTAGCTGAGCACCCAGATCCAAGGGCAGCCAAACTCTATGAGGATCTCCCAGACGAGGTCGCCGAAGTCTGCCTGACTCAGACGTTGTTCGAAGGGCAAGTGTGGCAACTTTTCTTCGATGGAGCATCAAGAACAAGCCCAAAGGGACACTCAGTAGCGGGGGTGGGAGTAGTACTCGTCTCCCCACAAAATTATGTGATTCCCCGAGCTATCTCGTTAACCGAGCCCTGCTCCAACAATGTGGCGGAATACAACGCTCTTTTGATTGGGATGCAATTCGCCGATGAGATTGGCGTTAAAAATCTCGAGGCGTACGGTGATTCTAAACTCATCGTCAGCCAAGTTCGCGGAGAGTATGAGGTCAGACATGAAGATCTAGTACCCTATTACAATGCGACAATCCACATGCCGAGAGGTTTTCAAACTTCTACATCGACCATGTACCACGCAGGCAAAATGCGCATGCAGATGCACTTGCATCCCTTGCTGCCTCCTTAGCCCTTCCAGCTGGAGCAATGGAGAAGTATTCGTCTATAGCCACGACCTGTACTGTCCAAAAATTTCACTCGGAGACTGCCCAGGGTCAACGGGAGATCATCACGACAAGGAAACACTTGAAGTGTCAACCGGTCTAGAGCCTAGAGACTGGCGATTCCCTACATTGATTTTGTCTTATACGGCATCTTGCCTGAAGACGCCAGGGAGGCGGCTGCCATCCGAAGGAAAGCCCCAAATTCTACTATAATGCGATTTCGCGAACATTGTATCGTCGATCGCATGACGGGATCCTGCTCCGATGCCTCTCATCAAAGAAGCCCAAGGAGTATTGAAAGAAGCCCACGATGGTACTTGTGGAGCCCATCAACCTGGCCCAAAACTGGCATCGACTCCAAAGGTTGGGTTACTATTGGCCCAAGATGGTTGCCGACGCCGTCGCCTATGCCAAAAGATGTCATGCTTGCCAAATACACGGCGATTTCATCCATCAAGCACCAGGGTACCTCCACTCTACGACCTCTACCTGGCCGTTTGAAATGTGGGGGATGGACGTGGTTGGCCCTATCAGCCACCATCATCGAAAGGACATCGGTTCATTCTAGCGATAACCGATTACTTCTCAAAGTGGGCCGAAGCTATCCCTTTGAAAGAGGTAAAATCTTCTAACGTGATCAAGTTCGTGAAACATCACGTTATTTACCGTTTCGGCGTACCTCGGCGAATTGTCCATGACAATGGACCCCAGTTCATCAGCCAGGCTTTCCAGAGATTCTGCGCGAAGTTCAGAATCCAGAGTGTGTCCTCAACGGCATACTATCCTGCTGCTAACGGTCTTGCAGAAGCCTTCAACAAGACTATTGGCAAGCTTCTCAAAAAGTTCGTCTCGAAAAGTCAACGAGACTGGGACGACAAGTTGGGTGAATGCTTATGGGCTTACCGCACAACTGTGCGAACCCCGACTAAGGCCACGCCGTTTTCCTTGGTATACGGATGTGAAGCCGTCCTTCCACTGGAAATCCAAATTCCATCTCTACGCGTCGCCTTGACAGCGGAGATGACAACTGAGGAGAAGCATCAGCAGCGACTCCAGGAGTTGGAAGCCTTAGACGACAAGCGTTTGCAGGCCCAACAACAAATCGAGCTTTACCAAGCTCGTATCACCAGAGCCTTCAACAAGAAAGTTAAAATGCGAACTTTCAAGAAAGGCGACCTTGTCTTAGCCGTCCGAAGACCCATGGTCATGACGCACAAGACAAAAGGAAAATTTCAACCAAATGGGAAGGACCATTTGTGGTAGAGTCAGTCTACTCAAATGGGTCATATCGCCTCATAACTTCAAATGGCGATACACTCATGATGCCGATCAATGGCAAATTCTTGAAGAAGTACTATCCTTAATAGTACTCCTCCTCCGATCAAGTTAAAAGTACACCTCTGATCAAACATCCGACGCCCTCGACGGCTAAGGATAGAGGAAAATGTTGGCTTTAAGCCCGACATAAATCCTCGACAACTCATCATGCTGAGGGGAATAGCATGACTAGCCCAGCTCAAACGGTAGTTGGTAAAGGCATGTCAAACCCGTTGACAGCTGAGGATTTGCTAAAAATCCTAAGGGACACGTTCCCATTTGATCCGACGCCCTCGACGGCTAAGGATAGAGGAAAATGTTGGCTTTTAAGCCCAACATAAGTCCTCGACAACTCATCATGCTGAGGGGAATAGCATGGCTAGCCCAACTCAAACGGTAGTTGGTAAAGGCACCTCAAACCCGTTGATAGCTGAGGGTTTGCTAAAAATCCTAAGTGGACTTGATTCCACTCTTTCCTCCAAAATCCCTTACCAATTCTCATCCACAGAATGGTAGGACCACAAAAAAACAATCGTTGCCAAGTTAACACCATACCTCTGGTAATGAGATACCTTGTAGAGTACAAATCTTGCTGTCAGCTCTACATTTTGCCAAGTAACACTACACCTCTGGCACTCAAATTCCACTTGTCAATTCTCGTTCATAGAATGACAGGTCCTCAAATTATCTTCGGCATCAAGCCAATTCTTGTCAAGTTAATATCACACCTCTGACAAAACCGCTGTTTAAGTTAACATTATACCTCTAAGCAGCACTTCAAGTTTCTGCCAGGTTTAATATTACACCTCTGACAGTCACTTTTCTTCAGTCTTCCATATCGAAGCTGAAATGCATGATGCCAAGTTAACAATACACCTCTAGCATCTGAGTCATCGCTAAGTTCAACAATACACCTATGGCCATGACCTTTCCTCGACTTCCTTGTTCAAGCCGAGATGAATGATGCCAAGTTAACACTACACCTCTAGCATCCGAGTCATCGCTAAGTTCAACAATACACCTATGGCCATGACCGTTCCTCGACTTCCTCGTCTAAGTCGAGATGACCAATGCTAAGTTCAACATCACACCTCTAGCATTACCTCATGTTACGTTAAACATTACACCTATGACAGTGACATTCTGAGTTAAGTTAATATCACACCTCTGACTCACATCCTTGTCGAGTTAACACCACACTTCTGACAAGACTATCTCCAACCCGTTAAGTTAATATCACACCTCTAACGGTAAAAGCTTCACTAGATTCCTCGCGGGTCTAGTTTCACTTGTTATTCTCTTCAACAGAATAACAGGTCCACCTAAAAACATTGTTAGGTTAACATTACACCGCTGACAATGTTTATCAAATTCCCCAGCTGACCTTGAATCAAGTCAATCCCAGACACTTGACAAAAGTTCACCTTCTCTGGGAGTACGCATTCCCCCTGTCACTTTCTTTTATAAAGTGGCGGGTCCACCAAAATCATTCTTTTGCTTCTAAAACAAAACATTCAAGACAACAGAAAGAGGCAAAAAGAAAAGTGTCACTTTTATTGATATTCAAGCATATGAAAGTGATACAAAACGCTCTCTTATACAATAAGATTGAGTGTTACAATTAAGGAGTATAAAGAAGTCCCTCTCTCTTAGAGGCCGTACTCACTCCTTGAAGCCGCATCTGATTCCAAATACATGATGTCCGGGAAAGTGCCTGACTGTGACGACAATTGGAGTCGGTTGCACCATGGCAACAACGCCAAACTCTGAAAGCGCCCTAGCTGACTAAGCTAAGAGCAATGGTGTTCTTGAGGTCCGGTGGCAGCAGAAAGTCCTGCAACCCTTCATTCATCACCATCCCTTTCCCAGCAGGCCATCTAACGGAATGTCCTCGATGTCACTTCTGGAGTGGGAGAGGAAGAGGATCTTATCCGCCACCACAACCGCCGGACCCTCATCGCCGTCATGCATACCCTGACCATCTCTTGCCATCAGGCATGTTTGGTACAGGAGATCTGAAGAGACCTTGGCGAGGGTTGGGTCCTCGTCAGAGACATAATATATTCTCTCATAGGTGACGAGGACCATAATATATTCTCTCATAGGTGAACATTGAACAAGCTCGCCGGTTGAAGCATTCTTCCAGGGGACCAGCGAACCTGCAAAGAACAAATAAGAGAATCAGAAAATCTGGAACTTAGTATACTTTAACAAAAGAAAACTAAGTAACAGACGCGGCAGTCTTTAGAGACTTCAGACGCGGGTCAAAACTGTGCCATGCGCAGGATTCAAACGCGGCTTTATCTTGCGTCCGCGCCTAAAAGCACAAGACGCGAAAAAGTGTAAACACCGAAAATTGCCATCTCTCTGCTGGGTGAACAGGAGTTGCAAGATTCAGGTCGGAAACTTTGAATTCATCCAAGGCATTGGCTATAAAACGCGTCAAGACAATGGCTGTAAAACGCAATGAGCAACGCGCGTGTCAAGAGCCCGCGTTCAGAGGAGTTCAAATCAATGGCGCAAATTCCAGAAAAGGAATGCGCCAAGACTTCTTTCAGACGGTTACGCCAAGGTGCAGGCCTGGATGGGCTATAGATGTCATCAGGGTGACATACCAGCAGGGGCCTCTATCCAGAGCTGGCCTTTCCGCGTCCAAACGCAGGTGCGCAAGATGATCCGAGAGAGGATTCCTTCTGAAGAGACCAAACAGAAGCATGAGAGCTCTGGGTCATCTTCATCCACGGGGTCACCTTCACCCATGAAGACGGTTCTCTGAAAGATAACTCAAGGCGTGGTCTCTCAGAGCAAACAAAAGAAAACATCCAAGTTTGGATTATTGAGAAGGGGGCACACCCTATTTATAGGCAATTCTCAACAACTGCCATTAATGGTGCGTCAATCGGAACCGTCGCGCACGACTGTCAAAGCCCAATAAAAAACGGACGCGTGGAACGCTGCTTTGGAAACCGTCGAAATGCGCTGGTTTTTCAACCGCCAGCGTCGGTTCTGCATGCAAGAGCATTAACGCCTAAATCCATTAAGAGGCCGACGCGTGGATAACTGCCTTGGGAAGCAACGAACGACCCAGAATCCCAATCGACAGCGAAGACTAGACGTTCAAAGATCTCCTAAAATCTTTTAAGTCAGGTTGCATTAAACGCAGATGGGAAAGCCGCGTCCCTTCAGCAGACAAGGCTGCGTCTCTTGCGCCTGCCCGATCTGCGCAAAACATATTTGCGTTATTCAGAGCCGCGTCTCACCTTGAGATTGACGCTGCGTCTCACTCCATGGACTGACGGCCGCGTCTCACTTTATGGATCAATACTGCGTCTCATCTTTTGATTGACGCTGCGTCTCATCAAGAAGACCGCGTATCAATCTGTGATTGACGCCGCGTCTCATCAAAAGGACTTAGTGAAATCTAAGTTCCTAGTGAATGATGACCGCGTCTCACTCTGTGATTGACGCTGCGTCTCATCAAAAGGACTTGGTGAAATCTAAGTTCAGGTGGACTGACGCCGCGTCTCATTAAAAGAACTTAGTCCTATCTAAGTTTAGTATTCACAGCCGGTGATCAAGAAGTTGGGTTCATCTGCAGCTAAGCAAAGAAGGTGGAGCCAAAAACTTCGAAACTTTTATATCAAAAGAATGATAAAAGTGGATACAAAACACTCTTGATAAATTGAGTGTCCTTTTCTTTACAAAAAGAAAAAGAAAAGAAGGCTAAATGTCCTGGTTCGCCAAGGAACGGATTTGTTCCTTGAGGCGGTGAATCTCGTGTTGGCGCGTCCTTTCAGCTTCCATAATAACCCGGTCCCGCAGCTCCTCTTCAGATAAGAAATTTCTTGCGGCCAGCTGCGTTCGCAGAGATTCCACCCTGAAAAAATGTAGAGACAGACTCTCTTCAGCTCGCGCCTTAGCAGCTTGTTGCTCCTCAAGCTCCTCTTTAATGGTAACGAGCTTCTTCTCATTGAACGCAAGCACAGCTTCCGCCTTGGCAATGGTGTCCCGAGCCTTGGCAATGGTGTCACGAGCACTGATGATGACTTACTCAGTGCTCTGCATGGTAAGCTCGGATTCCCTTGAATCGGCGGTTAGTCTTTGACATTCAGCCTGGGAATATTCGAGGCTGCGGGCCTCTGCAGCAATTTGTGCCTCCGCCTCCTGTCGCTCTTGTTGTTGAGCAGCTAGGAGCCTAGTCAAGGTGGCCTGGGCCTCATCAGAGGAGCCAGTATTTTCCAAAGACTCCAGCTCGTGCAGGTCATCCCCCAGTTGCTTCACCACCCGCAGACATGCCTCGGCAAGTGAGGGGCCTCCCGTTAATTCGATGTTCACGGCCATATTTTCGAGAAGCTTCTGGGCAAATTTGAAGGAGCTGCTCCCACGTAAGATGAGATCAATACATGATCCCATCGAAGCGAAGAATTGTTGCACCATCTGACGTGCTAGTTCCCCTATGTCTTCACCCCTGGGAAGCTTCCCGACCCCTTTTCTGTCACAGGATAGGAGATATAAGGCGGATCTTCTCGCACAAGAGTCGTGCTGGCCGTCGATACGGCAAGAGCAAGATTGGCCAATGGCGCTTCCGGAGGTGCTACCTCTGCAGGAACCTCCACGACCAATGATGGAGTAGTTAGCGCAACCTCCTCAGAAACCTCAATCGAGACCTGAGCTGTGTGGCCTTCTGGAAGGGTACCGACCGTCGGACTCTCTACCTGAGCCCCCTCAGTCCTCTCTGCAAGTTATCGCGATGTTAGCCACAATGGTAGAAAAGCGAAACATTTAAAGCATCAGAGCTGCCTTACCAGGTTGGAGGTCCAGAGACGTCGAATCCTGCGGAGCGGAAGTCTCCTCGGCTTCAGCAGTAACCTCCTCGCCCGGCAGAGTGAGAGCCTCCTCAACCTCAGTGGTTGCTTCCCCTTCCGGCAAAATGGAAGGCTCCCCGATCTCAACAGTTGCCCCCTCTGAAGCCTCGATTCTCTCGGGCTGGGTCAACTCTTTCACCATCTCCTCGATACGCGAGGAGGTTGTAGCGTCGGCGTCTCCGGCTGGCCCTGCATCATAAAAGAAGAATGTTAGAACATCCTCTTCAATATGCAAAGAGAAAATTAGACAGAAGATGGAAAGAATACCTTCAGTAGGGATAATCGCCAGCGATGGTGCAGTCGATGGCTCGCCCCCATATATTTCCTCCTCCGAGATGTGGAAAAATTTGCTCTGATCAGGAAGAGCGGGTTCATCGCCATAATCGACTCGTCTTCAAACTCGCTTTCCCCGATAACGAAGAAGACGACAGCACAACGCGAGGAAGCTCCGCAACAGGAGCCTTACCTCCAAGTACCCCAGTGGTAGGACTAGGGTCGACTGCCCTAGGACTGGAAACGAAGACAGACGGAGACCCGGGCTTGTTGAGCTGAGGAAGGACTTGGGCTGAGCCGACACCCCCGGAATATTGACATCTCCTCCGCTCATTATATCAATCTCTAGCTGCTCATCCTCGTCAGTGGCGGCAGATCGTCAACGAGCTCCCCTTCCTCCGCAGACCCGTGCCTCTGCTAAGCGACCTAGGGGGACGGACTAAAGGAATGTCTTCTTCAGCTATGTCTTCCTCCCTCAGCGCCTTGACGACAGCAGGGAGCTCTTCAGATTGAGAGACTTCGGTTGTCAAGTCTCTTCGAACCTTCTTCGAAGCGGGTTCAGCAGTGGGAGTAGAGCCTTGACGACGCTTGCTCACCGCCTGTCGAGACTTAGTTGCTTGCGGCTCTGCCCTAGTCGCTTGTGACTCCGCCCTTGGTGGTCGTGGCTCCATGGCTCGGGCTCCCTTCTCATTCTTCGCCCGACCTCTTTTGGGCCTTCAGGTACTGTTCTAAGAGTTTCGTCGGTTTACTAGAATCCGTCCTGCCTCGAGACTTGCATTGATGCTCTCGATGCATGAAGACGCCGGAAAATAGTCTGGTGTTTGGATGGCCTGGGAGTACCAAGTGCAGAAGCTGAAGCTCGTACGGCACTTGGGCCCTTCGAGAGGTAGACGGAATGTTACTCCCGTCCCTCCAGCCACACTATAGTACCAGGCCCGGGCACCCTCGAACAGGTTCCCTTCGAAGGCGAGTCGAGCATTGGGGTTCCCAACATAGAGCTGATCATAGCCGAACTATCGAGCGAAGCGATTCGGCATGTACGGCTCAATGGTACATGACGTCCCTTGTCGGAAAGCACATATCCGGGCCGGATGTTGAGCAACCACCAGAAGGCTCCCGCGGATAACCTCGTGAAGTCATCTGGGCTAACAGAATCAACAAGTAGATCCCCGGAGATGCACCAGGGATCTGGGGGAAGCAGCGGTTGAGCTGGTAGTTCGTGGCGCAGGAAAGACACTTCCTAATATAATACAGGTAGGTGTCACGCCACTCCGAACGTTCCAGCCACTGCACAAATGGGACATGACCCGTGCTCCCACGCGCCGCCGTCATCAAAGAAGGGCAATGCATCACGTACCAAGCCATGAGGTACGTGTAAGGCAGTTCAATCCGAGGGTTAGGGCGCTTCACCTTCGGATTCCCCTCTGAGTCGACATATGGCTCTCCATGGGAGTCAACAGTCTTCGGGGGCTCGCAGAAATTCTTGGCTAACGCCCGTAGCCCACTCTGAATACCGGCCGCCACGGCCGGAAGAAGAGCTATGGGGCTACCATGAGCCAGGAGCACCGCCGGGTACACCACGTCGGCAACAATAACTTCGTGTGGCAGCGTGGGCACCACACAACGCTTCAACCACAGCATCAAGAAGCCCGCCAACAGTGCTCGACTAGAGATGGAAGTCCGGGCTTGATGGTGAAAGCTTTCAAAAACCAAGTCAGGGTCGAAACCGTCCTCGTTCGACTCCGTGGTGTAGAAGCTGTTCGGAGCCTGGTCGATCCTGTCTTCAATTTCCCTATCGGAGCTGGGAGCCAGTCGGGTTATCGGGAGGTCTTTATTGGTAACGTTGTTGAACAGATAACTAGCCCAAGACAACTGCTTGACTCCTCCTGACCTCCAGGCAGTTATCTGGCCGCAGATGTGGAAGTGGCACATCACCTCCCAGTAGGTCTCATATATTGCGGGAAACTCTTTTTCCAAAAAGTGGAGCTCCTTAGTGGTAGGGACATATTCCTCATAAGGAATGTCCCCTGACGCCAGCCCGAGACCTCATGCAGCTCGTGCAGTGCCAGGCCCATCTCTCCAACCGGGGTGAAGAATGTCCCCGTCAGAGAGTCATATCGCTCCAGGACTCCGAAGAAATTATGAGAGCTTGGTGGGATGCCCCACTGTACGGCCCTGATCGCGGGTATAGTCCCACACACTCTAGCAGCTCTTTAAGATCGGTGAGGACAAAACCCACCATCCTGCCCCACCAAATATTCCCCGTAGAATGGATCCACCCATGCGCACGGAACTCAGTAGGATAGTCACCCTCCGCTTCCATAAACGAGTTAAGGAAGGTAGCGGCAAGCTGTGGTATCTCCCCGACCGGAACATCGGACTTGCGCGACGCGGGGAACAGGCCGACGGCTGACCTGTCATGACTATCATGGCGGTTTACCTTCTGGAAGCAAAGTCACCAAGGGTGATTTCGGGGACACATTGGGAAATGTCCCATTCCATCTTCCGAGGGATGGACATGTGTTGGAAGTAGGACAACGGGAACATCCTCTCCATATCCGGAAGAAACAATCTTCCATCCTTTATCTGATGGAGCCATTTGTAAGTTCCTCCAGACATGCGACGGCCGTCATCATGAATGCGATCTCCGAAGAAGAAGGCAGGCTTCTCCAGCCTGACGCCATCATCCATTTTGAATGCGGCATCGGTCATAAGCGCCCGAAAGGTTCTCCTGTCAACATTAGAGAGCCTCTCCCTGCGATCCGGCGACTGGTCAACAGTCAATGGGACACTCATTCTTAGCACGAAGGTCAAGCCCTGGTCAGCACCACCTACATGTCCAAAGTGGCGCGTCTTGGCAAGTGAGCCAGAAACATGTCGCACTGCGAAAGAAAAGGACACTTAGTCAGATACTTCATTAAAAGCAAGGAAAAATGCTAAGTGTTCATGACTCCAAACGCAGAAGAGAAACTGGACGCAGGAATTATCAAAATTCGCGTCCAGACCTGCGAATCTGCGTCCAAACGCAGAAGAGAAACTGGACGCAGGAATTATCAAAATTCGCGTCCAGACCTGCGAATCTGCGTTCAAACGCAGAAAGATACTGGACGCAGAAGTTATCAAAACCCGCGTCCAGACCTGCAAATCCGCGTCAAGTGGCACAGAACGCAAGGATCAAATCCGCGTTCTGCAAACCAAGACCGCTTCCAGATCCTTCACAGTTAGGAAATCTCTAAGCGAAGGACCCGAAGTGCAGAGTTCACTGGCGTTAGGTCATCAAACCTGCGCCTCGGTTATCAACTCAAAGACCGCGTCCGAGACTGCGTCTGAGAATCAAACCGGTTCATATTCTGTGTTAAGAGTTTTTTTTAGGGTTCTCTAAAAAACTTCCAGTAACGGTGAAGCTTAGCCAAAATGGCATCTTTACCTCGGAAAACATCCTGCACGGAGGAAGCGCCCCCTTGGGCCTCGGCAATGGTCGCCTTGGAGGACGACGCGGTCGGCTTGGCCTTGGGTGCCATTGGTGATCAGAGGTCAATGAAGAAGATGAGCAGTAATGGAGAAGAAGAACTCTCTTAAATCTCTGAGTAAGCGCGTTCGGAGAAGAAGACAAATCTCTCTAACTGTGGCCTTTTATAGGCACAAAGATTCGCGAAGATACGCGGCGTGTGGCCCGGTAGACGCTGCAGCGAGTCGCCGCTTGACGCGTGTAACAAAATCGTTTCTGAACGGAGAAGATCATGCGTCGCAACGCCGCCACGAGTCAGCAGTCGACAGGTGGAGCAGTTCATTTAATGAACGAGGAAATCCGCGCGCCAAAAGGCGAAATTTCGTCGGTTCCCTAGGCCAGCTGGCGGCGTAATCATGACATGGCACAGAATTCGCGCCCAAAGAACACACCTCCTCGATGGACATGCCACGTCAGCCTCTCCATGAATGCATTCGGAAGGTCGCGTCTCTCTAAGAAATTCGCGTCCTTCCAGTCTGGCCAAATATCGCGTCTACCTTATGAAGATCAGTCGCGTCTCCATTGCCAAGGACGCACGTTACAGAAATCGCGCCTTTACAGCAGTACCATCTCTGCTTTTTGAAAAAGAACCTGCGTTTGGCCTCTTGCTTCTGCAAAATCAGTTCAACAGTACACTGACGCAAGCAGACGACCAACCACTCCTGGCTTAAAGCGCGCCAGTGACAGACTAAAAGCAATCGGGGAGGTTTAGACTGTGCATCTAGACACTCAACATGATCAACTCTGGGGGCTTCAAAGAGTTCAACAGTACACTCACGAAGACCAACTCCAGATAAGATTAAACCCGGAGCATCAACAGTCTAGTCATGAAGGCGAACTCAGCTAGAGTCCAAAGTATTTCGAAATCCGTCCCAGTTAACTGCGGAATGTCGAAAACTTTGGAGGGGGTTCTGTAGGCTGTCTAAAAATCACACAGACAAGCCACCAAAACGCAGAGATTCAAGATCAAGGCGCGTTGGCTCAACACCCGCGTCTCAGCATCAAGGCGCGTTGGCTCAACGCCCGCGTCTCAGCATCAAGGCGCGTCGGCCCGAAGCCCGCGTCTCAGCATCAAGGCGCGTCGGCCCGAAGCCCGCGTCTCAGCATCAAGGCGCGTCGGCCCGAAGCCCGCGTCTCAGCAACAAGACGCGTTGGCTCGACACCCGCGTCTCGGTTGCAACTACCCGAAATAAGGGGCCAGTCACCGCGCATGTAGCGGGTAGTGGCCCCTCATTGTGGAGCGTTTTCAGGGGCACGTTCATCCCCAGGGACCTCTATAAATAGCCCTGTTGACATCAACAGAGACAGACACACAGGGAGAGACGTACCTACATACAGGCATACGCATCCAACACGCGTAGAGAGAGACACGCACGATCACCGGACGAAGGCATCGTCAACAGAGAAGGAGAGAAGACTCTTCAGCAAGCTTACTGCGTACTAGCTGCTCTTTGCCTAGCTCCTCTTCTAGAGTTTGGTAGACAGAGCCGAGTTACTCTCTCTACCGACCGAAGAGAAGATCCCCGACGGTCCAAACAGTCATCTAGTCAACGGAGAACAAGATTCACCCTCCACCGCCACCGAAGAACCCAGCACTAAACAAAGGGGGAATTCAAGATTCAATATTCTCCCTCCCTTGTAACCGGAAGATTAAGCCGGCTGTAATTTTTCATCTGATTCAAGGAAATTTTACACCAGCTCCTTTTCTGCGTCAAACAATGACAAGGTGCGAAGCTAGCCTTTGGAGTGTAATTGAAAAGGACCTTGGTGCCCTTAAAATAATTTTTAGGCAGTAGTACCCTTCTGACGAAGTTAGCCCCTGTGGCTTTGTCGCGTTCTGTTATTCGAGGTCAAGCTTCTAGAGCGAAGCTAACACTTGGATATTTTCCCGCTTCCTGCCTTCGTGTGGAGCGCGGAGTTAAGCTGCAACTGCGAAGCTAAGCTTCGGAGCGAAGCTATCATTAGGCCAGCTTCGCTCGGAGAGCGAGGCTATGCCTTAACAAAAATGGCATTCTTGTTTTAGCCCTTGTTTGGCTGATGAACTAATCATAGTTTCTCTTTTTTCTTGCAGTGCACTATACTCCTGGTCCTCTGAACAGTCTCTTTGCACAGCCAGGGGGCTAGATGGCAACGTTAGCCTGCAGTTCCAAGGGCAGGCTTCACTATTTAGCGAGCGAAGCTCTCCTGCTCGGGATACACTTCTTCATGCTAGGGATCAACGCACCATGAGGAGCATCTTAACTACTGCTCCCCTTGAAGATTCTGACCGAAGAATCTATCGGAAGCCTGGCTTCATGTTCGGAGATGCAATGCCAGATAATGATCGCCAGCTGCTAGCCAGAGAGGGGCAGTTGATTTTCAAATTAGATGGTGAGAAGTTCTATTTCCCATCTAGCAAGCGACATTTTCCCTTGTCCTTCTTTCAATGCGTGACGAGGGCTCGGAAGATGCAGTGGCAAGTGAGTCGGACTACTGAATCTATTCACGTAGGGAAGTTGATAATTCCCTCTCCCGGTTACACAAGGACGGGTCCTCCTCACTGTATATTAGGTCTCCATCCTGGGAACGTACTTCCAGACATCCCGGTGGGAGAAAACCCTGCGGTGGCGCAGACATTTGGGAATCAATTTTTTAAGGTTCGTGGCAACTATCCAGCCACTGATTTCAGGACCCCAGGGTGGATTAACCCTCCCAAGGCATGGTGGAGGGACTTGACCCTATATGTCCTTGCTCATTTTGAGGAGGATCTGAAGAGGTTGGGGCTTTATGAGGCCGTCAGGATGACCTGTTATGGCATTCAGATGAGCGTAGCGAACTTCTACGCCATCTTTGAGTTATACTACCCAGCTACAGGGACCTTCTTCACCCCTATTGGCGAATTGGGTATGGCTCTGCACGAGATGTAGGAAGTCTCTGCTCTGCCTTTAGGATCTCTCCCATACGGAGAATATTTCCCGTGCGAGGCAGAATTGGCACTTCTGGAGAAGCAGGAGCCTGCCTTATTTGAGACTTATCGAGAATTGATGTGCCACCTCTACATTTGCTCCAGTATGCATGGGGAGCCACAAAGGAACTTCATGCAGTTTGAAGAGCTAGGGAAATTATTTATTCCCTAACATGGAAAATACTCCTGAAGCGGCTCATTGTGGAGTTGCTGATGAAGACATCTTTCACTGGATGAAAGAGCATTCTCAAGGGGATCTAATTCTGTAAGAAGATGACGGCCCCTATGAGAAAGGCGATATTCTTCGGAGTTTCCACCACCAGGCTCATCGGCCGACATCCCGAAAGGCACTTCTGGCTGGTTTCTTGATGGTCTGGTTGAAGAGATGCGTGGTGCCATCTTCATCTGGCGAAGTCATTCATCTGACTGTCTTATTGCCTGCTGTTCGTCTAGTCCATGGTCGTTCTCTTGGACTCCTTCCAGCCATGGTGTGTTGTATTCAGAGAGGCCTTCGCGCATTGACGGAGGCTTTCTGTAGGCCACCAATGACGAAGCGGGGAAAGGGGACTATTTTGCCCTGCGACGGACTAAACCCCAGAATAGGTTTGCCATATACTTATCTAATGGCATGGTTCGCCCTCCACTGTCCTTCTATCATCCAAGCCGGAGAGGAGTCCCCAGAAGGTGTTCGAATGGCACTTCTTCGTCGATTCGAGGAATGTTCATGGTCGAAGACTTATGTGGCTGCGGTCCGTAAGCTGCTATGTCGTCATGACGTCTATAGCCTTTTCCGATGCTCCCCTACATTCGCGATGCAGGTTGTGGTGAAGAATTCAAGGATGTGGGAGAAGGGCAGACGTCATTAAGTCGAGGAGTTTTCGAGAGAGTGGTTAGCATCCGGCCATCACACTTTTGTATTGAAGTAGGGACACCTATTACCTAGAGCCCTATGTTCCGAGTCAGTTTGCCCGTCAGTTTAGGTATGACCAACTGTATGTAGGTAATCCGAACAGCAGCCTAGCCTTCATGGGAAGTCTCATCGATGGAGCCCGTGCCTGGCGGTTCTTCATTGCTGGCTGTACTGAGGCGCGACTGTGCATGCCGCTAAAGACTCTGAACCTTCTGACGACCCTGGGATTCTGCCAGTGGTATAGAACTTCGAACTCCACACCCACTGGATTTTTTATTAATTCCTCTGGTGTGAAGTTAATCTCTCAGCGGCTGAAGCGGAAGGTCACTGAGAAGGGCGAGGGTAAAAGGGTCCGCGTTTCAGGCCTCGGGGAATTCAATGTTGTTGATGATAGCGAAGCCTCGGATGCAGGAAGTCCTCGCTTTGAAGCAGATACGGGTGCTGAGGCTCCAGCAGCTGCTTCTGGTGGGGTTGGCACGGCCCCCATAGAACATGTTGATATGGAAGAAGTGGAGGAAGAAATGCTGACGTCCACTTCAAGCGAAAGCGGGAAGGTGGATCTCGTAGGAAGAGGGTAGTGAAGAAGCCTCGTCGCTACGCTCCTACGGTTATTGCAGAGGGCGAATTATCTGCAGCGCCTCCTCCTCCTACCCCATTGGTCATTAAGTTATCGGCACCTAGGCCGACTACTGGTAAAGCTGCTTCGGACCCAGGTAAGATCAGCTCTGTTCTTGTAGTATATTTCTTATGTGTTCCAGATAGCTCATTGTTTACTTTATGCTTTAGGAACTGAGACGGTGAGAAGCCTGAGAGCTGAGGCTGCTGAGAGACATGGGGAGCACTATGATCCCCTGTTCACTTATAGAGAAGGCGATGAAGCTGGGTATTTCGCTATCTCGGAAGAGTCTGGAGGTGACGCGGCTGATGTAGGTCCTTCGGGCGTTGGGACTTCAAAAGGAAGTCCCGTAGCTTCTAGCTCTTTTGGGTGGACCACGGAGGGTTCGGCAAGCGAAGGCGGGCCGGCCATTCGTGTTGACTCTGCCAAAGATTTTCCAATGGAGCCTGCAGGGACTGATGCAGCCGTCAAGACGATTGAGGCGACATTAGCTTTTGATACTGTTTTGACCTTTTGACTCCTGTTATTTGTTATTCCTTACTCAAACAAAGTCCTGTTGTAGGTGTTTCGCCTCTGGGTGCATCGACTTCAAGAGAGCCAACCCGTCTTCCTGGGGAATCAGGAGTGAAGTAAGTGCTTCGACTACGGCGGATGCTGCTGAGTTGGATGCTTTGTGTCACGACCTGCCCTCTTATCAGCCTGAACCAACCAGAGGAGATGAAATTGAGGGAACGGTAGTCATGGAACCAACCTCGCTTCAAGTTTATCAATGAGCGAGATGCCATTGGTTTCGCCAGTACCGCCTATCTTGTCAGGCACGGAGCTGAAGGTGATTACCAGTCCTACTTCTCCAACACTGGTGGTTGAGCCAGCTCTCCTGGAAATAGTCACTAGTCCTACCTCGGTCGTGGCTAGTGTACTGGTTTCAATGAGGACTCCTCCGAGATCCCCGACGACCCCTCGTGTTGCTGCAGCCAGTGCTTCTACTATTCCTTCCACTTTAGTGTCAATAAAGCTGGTGGAAACTCTATCTTCAGGGGCTGCTTGTTTGACAGGAGTGATTGAGGCTGAGAATGAATTTGTGGCTGAGTTAGTCGATAGCTTTTATGAGAGCTTGAAGCGATCCATTTCTTTGATCTTGAAGGACTCGACTACCTCATTCTCTGCTTTAAAGGTGGTCCTCTCCCAAAGCATTGACAGTATTCTAGACTTTGGAGGGGATGACCAGGCCGCTGCATTGGAGCTTCTGGTGGACCGACTTGAGGGGGATGTGGACGAATGGCGCCGTCTTAGCCATTCAGATCTGGAGTCTTCAGTTAACGAGCAGCTTGCGCATCTTGTTGCTCAGATGCATGAAGCTTATCTCGCCACTCAAGAAGCTGTTAAGGCCATTTCTTCTGATTTGAAATCCTTGGAGACAAGGAAAGTAGAGCTCGGGGATGTCATGGACGCTTCTAGCAGTGCTCTTCTTGACGCTGAGGATAAAATTGAAAAGGCCAAGGAAATGATCAGGAAGGCTAATCTTCTTTTATCCAAGACTGAACCAGTGCGTCTTGAAGAGACTGCCTGGCTCGAACAGCTTAAGGCCCAGATTGACAAAGTCTTGCGGCAGGAGCTAGTACAGAGAGCAACCTTGGTTGACATTGAAGCTCGTTTAGCCCAGACGACGAGCTTTAATGAGGCTGAGTTGAAGTCGCAGGCGCTTATCAGGGCTGCTGAAGAGAGGAAGACGAGGTTGGCCACTCTTGAAGAACGAATTAAGTCTTATGAAGCACCATTGTAACTTATAATCTGTGCATTCATGTAACCCCCTTTTGGAACCAATAAAGAATGATTTTATTTTGACTCCCCTGTTGCATTTTAAACTTATTCCATATTCTAAATTCTCGCTTTCAAGTTGTCTTGCAGCCCTTTGAGAAAATAGTCCTTACTGGACTAAAAGATGAGACTTGGCCATCTGCCGGTTCAGAGGTCCCAATGACGTAACCGATTGAGAAGCCATCAAGCTCAAAATTGTCATATGATGATAAAGAAATAGTCCTTGTTGAAAAACACCTAGAGGGGGGGGGGGATGAATAGGTGTAATTGCTAATCTAATGATCTTTTTAAACTAAGTATGATGAATGATGCAACAATCTCTCAAAAACAAGACTAAGAGCCGAATACCCCTTGCGAGGTTCTGAACTCCTTCCTCCCAATTCCCCTAGATATGGGTTAGAGGTGCGCAATGCAACCTTGTTGTATTGAGATATGATTGATCAAGGCAAAGTATGATGATGAGAAATGAGATGCACACAATATATCACAAGAATTACAAGCTTGAATTAAAAGCACAAGGAAGATACAAAATCACAAGCAAGTAATAAGAAGCAATAAAGTGTTAGAGGAATTTAAAGCAAGAATTGGACGCAAAGGCAATCGCAAACACAAATATTTGTTTCGAGGTTCGAGCCACCGCTCTACTCCCCGCCTTCACCTCCGTGAAGGGTTTCCACTATCTACCGAGGACGCCTTTACAATTTGGTCTACCGAAGACCGAGCACCGAGCTCCACCGAGTACAAAGGACCTCTACCGAAGAGGTTGCTCCACAAGGAAATAATTACAAGAACAAAGTGATCACAACAAGATCACTACACTATTTCTCAAACTCTTTTACAAACACTCTCACTTCAATTACAACTTCACTATAGAATGAGTATTGGATTTTTGGCTCTATGAAGTGTGGTGAGAAAAACTTCAGTTGTAGAGTGATATTAGTAATCAAACACAACTGAAAAACAAGCTCAAAAAGAATTGAATGAAAGCTTTAAACTCTTTTCTTTTCTCTTTTGAAAGCAACACAAACTTGAGGATTTTTCAAAGTGATATGCAAGAGAGACTTCTCCTCTATTTATAGGGTTAGAAAACAGGTTAAAAACAATTTCTTTACACCTAATTTGACCTGCAAAAGCTCCCCAACAACTCTCCAAAAATCTGTTAAAGCAGAAAAAAGAAACAGTTTTTCAGAATAGCCCAAAGAGGAAAGAGCCGTTAGGCTACAGCAGGCTTGGCGGTCGACCGGTCCGGTCGACCGCAAGCCCAGCTGCAAAGAGCCGTTGGCTCTCGGTCGACTGGTCCGGTCGACCGTCCCAAAAGAGGAAACACAGTTTCCTTCTTCCGGTCGACCGGTCCGGTCGACCGAAAAACCTGTGAGCAATTTGCTCTCCGTCGGTCGACCGGTCCGGTCGACCGACAGACATGCACAAACAGTGCATGTCCAGACACATCGCCGGTCGACCGGGCCGGTCGGCCGGAGTTGCCTGAAACAGAAAAACTGGGCTGGTTTTGAGTTAGAAAAATTTGAGAAATATTTTAAAAATACATATAGCTAAGTATTATGCAGAAAATAGTTTATACACATGTTTTAAACAAGATTTTCAAGATATAAAGCTTTTGGTACATGTATATATAAACTAAGGCATAAAACTTAGAAATAACCATTTTCAAAACATAAGAAATATATGAAACAAGTGTGTGTACAAATCCTAGAGCCAAATTTCATATACTCAAACTTTAACATTCTATTTCTTACAATGATTCTAAGACTTCAAGATCTTCAATAGGCTTCTTCATATGATCTTCAACACTTGTTCCTTGAGCCCAATTGGAGTTGACTTGAGTCCAAATCCTTGTATTTGTGAGAGAAGACTTCTAGAATGAATAGAAATCTGAAACACACTTAAACAACAAATGTTATTAGTACAAATAACTAATATGTTTTGTAATCATCAAAATACACTAATCATGGGTGATTGTAACCTTGGGCCAACAATCTCCCCCTTTTTGATGATGACAAAACATATAGGTTATTTAAATAAACATGGAAGAGGAGTTTGGAAAACTCCCCCTCAAATAATGCTATGTATAAAAATTTGACTATGGAAGCACAATACATAAAGCATTAAATAAACAAACTTAACAAACTCAAACAAATTCAAAATATCAAACTCTCAAACTCAAACTCTCAAACTCTTAAACTTATTCTCCCCCTTTTTGTCATACATCAAAAAGGGTTAAAATACCAATTGAAAAATTTTATTTTTAAGAATCCATAATGCAAACATTCAACTCACCACAAATAAATGAAAGTCTAGCATAGTCTAATGGTTTAGTAAAAATATCGACAAGTTGAAAATCGGTAGTAGAAACATATTCAATAACAATATCACCTTTCTCATAATGATCTCTAAGAAAGTGATACCTAATATCAATGTGTTTGGTTTTACTATGTTGATTTGCATTCTTTGTCATGTGAATAGTACTAGTATTATCACAAAATATTTTAACATGATCAAAGTGTAAATCATAGTCGAGGAGAGTATGTTTCATCCAAAGAACTTGTGCACAACAAGCTCCGGCTGCAACATACTCCGCCTCGGCGGTTGATAAGGCTACCGAATTTTGCTTTTTGGAAGACCAAGATACAAGACAATTACCTAAGAATTGACATGTTCCACTTGTGCTCTTCCTATCTACCCTACAACCCGCATAGTCGGCATCCGAAAAACTAGTCATAGAAAATTGGCCGGTTTTCGGATACCACAAACCCATTTCAATGGTGCCCTTAAGGTATCTAATTATGCGTTTAACCGCTATTATGTGAGACTCTTTAGGACAAGATTGAAAACGTGCACAAAGACAAACGGAAAACATAATATCCGGCCTACTAGCCGTTAAATAAAGCAAGCTACCAATCTTGCTACGATATAATTTAATGTCTACACTTTACCTTGTTCATCCTTGTCAAGCTTGGTAGTTGTTGCCATGGGAGTTTTGCTTACTTTAGATCCTTCAAGCCCGAATCTCTTGATTAGTTCCTTTGTGTACTTGGCTTGATTGATGAAGATCCCATCCTTCCTTTGCTTGATTTGGAGTCCAAGGAAATAGTTGAGCTCCCCCATCATAGACATTTCAAATTCATCCTTCATGCATGACTCAAAAGCTTTGCAAAGAGATTCATTAGTAGAACAAAAAATAATATCATCCACATAAATTTGCACAATAAGAATATCCTTTTCTACATGTTTTGTAAACAAAGTTGTGTCAATTTTACCTTTCTTAAAACCATTTGAAATCAAAAATGAAGAAAGTCTTTCATACCAAGCCCTAGGGGCTTGTTTTAAACCATAAAGAGCTTTATCTAATTTAAAAACAAAATCCGGATGTGTAGGATCAACAAACCCGGGGGGTTGTTCAACATACACCTCCTCTTCAATAAATCCATTTAGAAAAGCACTTTTAACATCCATTTGAAATAATTTGAAATCTTTATATGAGGCAAATGCTAGTGTCATCCATATGGCTTCAAGCCGTGCTACGGGTGCAAAGGTTTCTTCAAAATCGATCCCTTCGATTTGAGTGTAACCTTGGGCAACTAACCTAGCCTTGTTTCTAACTACATTACCCGATTCATCCAACTTGTTCTTAAAGATCCACTTAGTACCAATTGTTGGTCTATCGTGGGGCCTAGGAATAAGGTGCCAAACTTGGTTGCGCTCAAATTGATTGAGCTCCTCTTGCATGGCTAGCAACAATATGAATCGGCCTCGGCTTCGAGAACATTTTTGGTTCAACATGAGAAATGAATGCATAGTTACCACAATAGTCATGAAGTCTAGAGCGAGTAGTTACCCCTTTTGATACTTCACCTATGACGAGGTCCTTGGGATGATGTGGATTGTATCTCCAATCCTTTGGAAGTTGTTGAGGAGGCTCATCTCCATTTATTTGATCTTCATTTCCTTGAGCCTTTTCTACTTTGGCTTCACTTCCGTCATCATCCTTTGGTTTGTCTCCCATAGTAGAAGCATCCTCCAAGGTCACTTTCTCCAAACCTTCATCCAATGCATTTATTTCTACAACATTCTTAACAAACTTGTTAGATTCCTCAAACTTAACATGAATAGACTCTTCAATAGTCAATGATGATCTAATGAAAACTCTATAAGCCTTACTAGTGTTTGAGTAACCTACAAAAATAGCCTCATAAGATCTAGCATCAAACTTTCCTAAATTATCTTTTGTGTTTAAAACAAAGCATTTGCAACCAAAAACTTTAAAATAGGAAACATTAGGTTTTCTAGAAAAATACATTTCAAAAGAAGTTTTAGTAGTATTTTTACACAAGAAAACACGATTTGATATATATAGCATGATGTATTAACGGCCTCAGCCCACAAATAATGTGGTAGACCATATTCACTTAGCATTGTCCTAGCCATCTCTTGTAATGTTCTATTTTTCCGTTCAACTACTCCATTTTGTTGTGGAGTTCTAGGACAAGAAAGTTCATGCTTTATTCCATGTTCATCACAAAAAGTGGTAAAGGGTTGGTTAATGAATTCACCTCCTCTATCACTTCTTATTCTCAAAATCAAAGAATCCTTTTCTTTTTCTACTCTTTTCTTAAAAGTTTGAAAATAAGAAAATGCTTGGCTTTTGTGTCAAGAAAGAAAACCCAAGTAAACCTTGAAAAGTCATCAACCAAAACATAAGCAAATCTATTCCCACTTAGACTTTTGGTTTGTGTAGGGCCAAAAAGATCCATATGGATTAACTCCAAAGGACGTGATGTCATGATATCCTTAATTGACTTGAAAGAAGACTTAGTTTGTTTCCCAAATTGACATGCGTCACAAACTCGGTCCTTTTCAAAATTCAAGCAAGGAACACCTTTCACCATTTCCTTTGTATTTAATCTAGAAATATGGTCAAAAGAAATATGGCCTAATCTCCTATGCCACAACCAAGAGTCATCATCGAGGGCTTTCAAACAAGTAATATTACAAGACATATTCAACATATCAATCATATAAACATTACTTTCACGAAAACGGAAAATAAACAAACATTAGAAGTTCTATCAATTACTTTACAAGCAACATTATCAAAAACAACATCAAAACCTTTATCACAAAGTTGACTAACACTCAAGAGATTATGCTTGAGGCCATCAACTAAAACTACATTTTTAATTAAAGGAGAGGTGCCAAGTTTTACATTACCAATACCGATGATTTTACCCTTGGCGTCATCTCCGAAGGTGACGGTGCCACCTTCATGATATCTTGATAGGGTTGCAAAGTTGTTGATGTCCCAAGTCATGTGCCTTGAGCAACCGCTATCAAGATACCACAATCCTCTACGTCGTTGGGCTTTGGAAAGTACCTACATCATTTAACATAATTGTTGATTTTGGTACCCAAACTTTCTTGGGTCCTTGAAAGTTAGTGCCTCGAACCCAAACATTATGACGTGATACGTTTAATCTATCATAGCAAAAATTGGCTAAGTGCCCTTTCCGTCCACAATGTGAACATGAGAACACTCTACCATACATGAATGCATGATGTGTATGTGTAGTGTGAGCATGTTTTGGGGTTTTGCCATGTTGTTTAGGTTGTGTAGCATGAACATGAACATGAGCATGAGCATTTTTCTTTGGGGCTTGTTTCTTAGGAAACATAGCCTCAATTTCTTCTTGTTAAATTCACAATTTTTCAAAACAACACTTAATGAGTCTAATCTTTCCTTAAGCATAGAAACTTCATTAGAATCAATTAGTGGGGCCTTACCTTTGCAAGAAATCTTATATTTTTCAAAATCATTTTTAGTAGTGGCCAAGGTGGAAACCAAATCATCCTTTTCTTTTGTAAGAGTAAAAACTTGATGACTTAAAGATTCATTTTCCTTTTTCATTTTTAAATACTTTTTCTTTAAGAAATCATAATTTTGTGATAACTCAACAAAAGCTTCTCCTAATTCATCCATGGAGAGTTCATCATCAAAAGGGGTGGAAGGGGTTACCTTGCTTGTGCTTTCATTAGCCATGAAGCACATGTTGGCGGTGTCGATCTCTTCTTCGGATTCGGTCTCCGAATCCCAAGTTGCCTTCATAGCCTTCTTCTTGTAAGGCTCCTTTGAAGTGGAGGGCTTAGCTTTGTTCGGACACTCCGCAACAATGTGTCCCGGTCTTTGGCAATTGAAGCACACAATCTTCCTTTCTTCTTTGCCTCCTTGCCATCTTCTTCTACCTTGGTACTTCGCCTTGTTGTACATCCTCCGGACGTTCTTTACAAGGAGTGAGAGCTCTCATCATCTTCTTCCTCATCGTCTTCATCGGAGTGTATGGCATGACTCTTGAAGGCGATCGTCTTCTTCTTGGAGGGAGCCATATCCTCCCTTGCTTTCCTTTCCATCTCATGGGTTTTGAGGTTCCCAATGAGACCTATAAGCTCCATCTCTTCATTGTCGTTGAGTTCCTTCAAGGTTGTTGCTTTAACTTCCCATGAAGGAGGAAGGGCTCGGATGATCTTCCTTACTCTTTGATCATTGTTGATATCTTCACCTAAAGAAGAGAGTCCATTAGTAATCTTGGTAAATCTTGTAACCATATCATCTATGGTTTCATTATCTTGCATGCTAAATGTTTCATATTGGGACCGAAGAAGGTCAATCTTAGCCTTCTTTACTTGTGAGGTCCCCTCATGAGTGACTATCAAGTATGACCAAATCTCATATGCGGATTTGCAATGGATAACCCTAGAAATGTCATCATCATTAAGGGCTTGAAGAAGTGCATAGTGAGCTTTGGCATTGGCATCGAATTCCTTAGTCTCTATTTCGGACCAAGTGGATTCGTCACCGGGGGGTACACTAAAGGACTTAGGCACGACTTTTGCAACTCGGCTACCTAGAGATTGCAAAAACACGGTCATCTTAACTTTCCATATGGGAAAGTTAAGTCCATCAAACTTAGGAGGGGTCTTAATTCCATCGGCCATTTTTACTATATGAATATGAATGAAATGATTAGCAAATTAGGATCTTCTCTAAGGTTGTTAAACCAAATCCTAGAGTCCAAGCTCTGATACCAATTGAAAAACACCTAGAGGGGGGGTGAATAGGTGTAATTGCTAATCTAATGATCTTTTTAAACTAAGTATGATGAATGATGCAACAATCTCTCAAAAACAAGACTAAGAGCCGAATACCCCTTGCGAGGTTCTAAACTCCTTCCTCCCAATTCCCCTAGATATGGGTTAGAGGTGCGCAATGCAACCTTGTTGTATTGAGATATGATTGATCAAGGCAAAGTATGATGATGAGAAATGAGATGCACACAATATATCACAAGAATTACAAGCTTGAATTAAAAGCACAAGGAAGATACAAAATCACAAGCAAGTAATAAGGAGCAATAAAGTGTTAGAGGAATTTAAAGTAAGAATTGGACACAAAGGCAATCGCAAACACAAATATTTGTTTCGAGGTTCGAGCCACCGCTCTACTCCCCGCCTTCACCTCCATGAAGGGTTTCCACTATCCACCGAGGACGCCTTTACAATTTGGTCTACCGAAGACCGAGCACCGAGCTCCACCGAGTACAAAGAACCTCTACCGAAGAGGTTGCTCCACAAGGAAAGGATTATAAGAACAAAGTGATCACAACAAGAACACTACACTATTTCTCAAACTCTTTTACAAACACTCTCACTTCAATTACAACTTCACTATAGAATGAGTATTAGATTTTTGGCTCTATGAAGTGTGGTGAGAAAAACTTCAGTTGTAGAGTGATATTAGTAATCAAACACAACTGAAAAACAAGCTCAAAAAGAATTGGAATGAAAGCTTTAAACTTTTTTCTTTTCTCTTTTGAAAGCAACACAAACTTGAGGATTTTTCAAAGTGATATGCAAGAGAGACTTCTCCTCTATTTATAGGGTTAGAAAATAGGTTAAAAACAATTTCTTTACACCTAATTTGACCTGCAAAAGCTCCCCAACAACTCTCCAAAAATCTGTTAAAGCAGAAAAAAGAAACAGTTTTTCAGAATAGCCCAAAGAGGAAAGAGCCGTTAGGCTACAGCAGGCTTGGCGGTCGACCGGTCCGGTCGACCGCAAGCCCAACTGCAAAGAGCCGTTGGCTCTCTGTCGACTGGTCCGGTCGACCGTCCCAAAAGAGGAAACACAGTTTCCTTCTTCCGGTCGACCGGTCCGGTCGACCGGAAAAAACCTGTGAGCAATTTGCTCTCCGTCAGTCGACCGGTCCGGTCGACCGACAGACATGCACAAACAGTGCATGTCCAAAACACATCGCCGGTCGACCGGGCCGGTCGGCCGGAGTTGCCTGAAACAGAAAAACTGGGCTGGTTTTGAGTTAGAAAAATTTTGAGAAATATTTTAAAAATACATATAGCTAAGTATTATGCAGAAAATAGTTTATACACATGTTTTAAACAAGATTTTCAAGATATAAAGCTTTTGGTACATGTATATATAAACTAAGGCATAAAACTTAGAAATAACCATTTTCAAAACATAAGAATATATGAAACAAGTGTGTGTTCAAATCCTAGAGCCAAATTTCATATACTCAAACTTTAACATTCTATTTCTTACAATGATTCTAAGACTTCAAGATCTTCAATAGGCTTCTTCATATGATCTTCAACACTTGTTCCTTGAGCCCAATTGGAGTTGACTTGAGTCCAAATCCTTGTATTTGTGAGAGAAGACTTCTAGAATGAATAGAAATCTGAAACACACTTAAACAACAAATGTTATTAGTACAAATAACTAATATGTTTTGTAATCATCAAAATACACTAATCATGGGTGATTGTAACCTTGGGCCAACACTTGTTGGACTGAAAAATGAGACTTGGCTATCTGCCGGTTCAGAGGTCGCAATGACGTAACCAATTGAGAAGCCACCAAGCTCAAAATTTATCGTATGATGACAAAGAGATAATCCTTGTCGGACTGAAAGATGAGACTTGGCTATCTGCCGGTTCAGAGGTCGCAATGACGTAACCAATTGAGAAGCCCCCAAGCTCAAAATTTGTCAAATGATGACAAAGAGATAGTCCTTGTCGGACTGAAAGATGAGACTTGGCTATCTGCGGTTTAGAGGTCGCAATGACGTAACCGATTGAGAAGCCACCAAGCTCAAAATTTGTCGTATAATGACAAAGAGATAGTCCATGTCGGACTGAAAGATGAGACTTGGCTATCTATCGGTTGATAGGTAGTAAAAAGTGCATATTTATCATTACATTTACTATCATGTTTCCCTATTTATTCTTTTAATTATGCACTATTACTAAAGTTTTGTTATTTAATGTGTGCAGGCCTTGAGTAATTAAAAAAATAAAAGAATAAAGCCTGAATGAAGCCCAGAAGCCCTAAAAGCCCATGTGCAAGCCCATGTGCAAAAGTTGTAATAATTTAGAAGTTTTTATATTATCTAACCTAATCTAAACTTGAATTTTTAAATTCTTTATTTAAAATCTAAGTGAGGAGAAGGAAGGATAAGAAAGAACTCCTAATTGCTAAAAGAAGAGGAAAAGGATGGACTTCTACTCAACCCTAGTTTCTTGCAGGATAAGGCTAGAGATAAAAGGAGAAGAGTGTAAAGATAAAAAAATCGTTTTAAAAGATTTGGATTCATGATAACTTGCTTCCCAAGTTATCCCGAATTTTCAAAATAAAGAGTCGGTATGCAGAACCCAGAAGGATATACCCAGATGGACGGACCAGAGGAGGCCACGCGAGAAAACGCGTGGCCAAAGGCCAAGCTATAGCCGCGGAAACGCGGCCATAGCTGCGTTTCTGCGGAAGTTTGGATGAGATCGACTACCAGTTTTTGTGGGAGAGTTGTACCGGGACTCTACTTCTTACATCTCCTATAAATACCCCTGCAGAGCAACAGAGAGGGGGCATCCAGAGACGAGAACTTAGGGTTTTTTCTTTAGATTTTCTCTTTTTCAAAATTCTTGTAATTTTGTTTCCTTTTTTGCAAATTCTGAAGGAGGAGAGGAGCATTGTATTTGGAAGTGACATTCAAATAAAGGTTACCTTTTCTTCTTTATTATTAAATTTTGTCATTTAATTTTATTTTCTGCTGAGATCTATTATTTGTCTTCTTCTCTCTTTCACACAATTTTTCACATTAAACAAAAATTGAAAATATAAAAAAAAAGAGATGAATAACTTGTAAATCACCTAGAGGGGGGGTGAATAGGTGATGAGCTAATCTAATGGTCAATAATGTGGAATTAAAAACTTATTATACAAATAAAAAACTATTTAAACTAACCACCACGTATAACACAAGAGTGTAGCCGAATTCCCCGCGAAGGGCTCTGGACTAACTCCTCAAGATTCCTCTAAATAAGAGTTTAGGTACCGTGTTGGCTCTCTTAGTTGAATACAAGTGTTAGCAAACAATCCCCAAGCATATAACAATTAAGCTCACAATATATCATGCATATAAAGATAAAGACAATAAAAGCATGCAAGATATAAAGACAAAAGTAAGAGATAGAGAGTGAGCAATCGCAAACACAGGAGATTTGTTTCGAGGTTCGAGCACACTTGCTCTACGTCCCCGCCTTCAACACTTCAAGGATTTCCACTATAAACCGATCCCACCAGATCACTCGGTGCCGCAACATCTACAAGGCGAGTTCACACTTGAACTCCTTGGACTCTCTAATCCCGTACACACTGCATGCCCACTAGCTCGTCGAGGCCGCACCTCAAACAAAGAGTTCACACACGAACTCGAAACACCGCGAACACGCAAGTCCGCCTCCTCAAAGTACAAGAAAAGAACTTTGGTGATCACAACTCTTTGATCACCTAAAATCCTCTCACAATAAATCTCTATAGGTAGATATAGCAATGGATAGCTCAAGTGTTGTGTGAAAAAACAAGGATTGAAATGGTGGAGGAAAAACTCAAGAAAATCACTTTTAAAACACTCTTGATAAACTCCCCTTTGATTAGAAATATTTGGCTCTAAAACTTGTGGATATAACCACTGATATGAGCGGGAAAAACTAGCCCAAAACTCTTCTTGAAATCTTGTATAAAACAGCCCCCAAAAGCCCCAATTTATAGAGCTAGAAAAACTAGCCATTGGAGCCAGGTTGGCCTGAGGGTCGACCGCCCGGCGACCGCCAACGGTCCGATTTCTAACCGTTGGGGCAGCGGTCGACCGACCGGTCGATCGAGACCCTGGAACAAAGAGCAGATCTCTCTGTCGGTCGACCGGTCCGGTCGACCGGGGCTTTCCAGAGAGCAGAGCTCTTTGGCGGTCGATCGTTCCAGTCGACCGGCCCTCCAGCAAAGGCTGGCGTGCACGTCTGTGCACGTCGGTCGACCGGCTCGGTCGACCGACTTCAAGCTCGGTCGACCGGTCCGGTCGACCGACAGAAGCCAGGTCAGGACATTATAGGGATAAAAACTTGGTCATTTTGGCTCAAATAAAATCCCATAAAATCACCAAAAAATCTACAAAATATTTTATCATTCTACTTTGATAATCAAACATGCTTGAGCAAAATCAAGACATGTTACAAACAATTTGAACTATTTTTGTAACTTAGAATTTTTGGCTAAAAATGAAAACTGTATTTTTCAAAATTGGTTTTTCCAAAACTTCTCCAAATACAAAAACAAGATATTTAAACAACTTTTAAAGCATAGAGTGTATGGATATGATCCACTACACATACATGATGAAATATCTATATTTTTGATAATAAGCACTAAATATGATTTTGGTTAAAGATATGTAAACTTTGAATACCAAAAATCAAAACGGTATTTTTCCAAAATGAAAATTCTTTTGTATTTTACAAAGTAAAAATTCTTTTATGAAAACACATATAAATCAAGAGTGTGTGTGTGTAAGATATACTTGAGCAATCTACCAACTATTCTATCCTTTACATTTTATCTAAAAATAAAATCTTATAAAACAAACCTAGACACAAATCTTGATCTTGAAGTCTTCACTTGAAGTATTCTCCTCTTCTTGACTTAGTCCAAACTCGATCCATAGAGCTAGACTCCTCTTGAGTACTTGATGTGGTCTTGAAGCACAAGCTCTTGAATTAAACCGTGCTAACTCCAAAACTTGATTTTAAATCTTTTGTTGAAGCTACACACCTACTAAGATCTTGATCACAAATCTGAGACTAAATAAACACAAGATCATTAGTACAGTAACTACATGAGTTGATCATCATCAAAACTAGAGTGATGGGCCTTTGGGCCAACAATCTCCCCCTTTTTGATGATGACAAAACTCATGGAGTTATATATGCATTGATTAAAGTAAAGATTCAAAGAAGCTCCCCCTTAACGCATGCATAGCGATAAACAAATAATTATGCAATGAATGCTCATAAACATGTATGCAAATATATGGCGATAAACATGCATAAACAAGCATGAAACACATCAAATTCTTTTTCTCCTATTTGCAACACAAAATATATATGCATAAACATAAATACTTCTCCCCCTTTATGAATAAAGCAAGGAAAACATGCATATATAAAATCCAAATACTTCTCCCCCTTTTGTCAATCATCAAAAAGGGGTTAAAGTAAAACCAAAAAAAAAAGTGTTCTCCCCCTTTTGTCAAAAGCAAAAATCAACAAGGGATGACATTAAACAAATCAATAAAAGAGAATATATGCGATATACATTCATGAAGAGGAAGACGCTAAGTTAACTTTCCTACATACGTGCATTACATGAAGAAAGGATGACAAGCCCTAATTCACATAACACATAATATACAATGCATAAGAGAAGATGTGAAGCTCCCCTTATACACGTGTACGCATAAAGAAGAGTTGACAAGCTTCTCAATATAAGATACACTCAACATGAATCTATATGTAGAAGAGATGTTAAGCTCTCCTTGCATATAGGCAATATAAATGAAAACATTTTTAATTTTCTTATTAAAACAAAATTTTGAGTTTTTCTCAATAAAACAAATTTAGAGAATTCTTAGAAAATCAAATCATATAAACAAAATTTTTAAGGTACCAATTGTAGTCAAATTTTAAGATACCAATACCAACTATAAATAAACATTACAAATTTTAAATTTTAATCAAAAATAGAATCATATTGATACCAATTGAAAATTATTGCATATTTTTTATATCAATAAAATATCAATTTTAAAACTAATGCATAAGCTTATTAAACAATCAATTGAGATACCTATTGAAAATAAGAATTGAATCAAGCTTAGCATAAACAAACTTTGTGCTTTAACATATAAACCTATTTTAAATTAAGCACAAATAAATCATATATATTTATAAAAATGAAAATACCAATAGACATTGATATTATTTGAAATGAAGCATACATATATAGGAAACAAAATATGAGTATATACAAAATGAAAATACCAATTGAGATCAAGTATATAACTCATAACCTACTGTCCTTTATATGCTCAAGATAAAAGATTTTTCAATTAAGCTTACAAGGCATAATCGCCCATCCATCCGCCCATTACGGTGTTGGAAGGGTTTTCAAAAATAGGGTTTTGAAAATATTTTAATAGTGAAAACACTACCAAATGAAGAATACATAACTAGTTAATTTTTTTTTTGAAAAACTAGTTAAAGATCCTTCAAAACATGAAGTCAAATATATATATTCAGAAGCATACTAAAAACATAAGATTTGACACTCGAAATCGATAAAGCTCATAAAGATGTTCATGAAACAAAGTCATGACAAAACAAATAAAGTGTGAGTGTACAAAAACCATGTAAGTAGCATTTTCATGAAAATAATCAATAATGCTCAAAACAAACATGAAACTCAAAAATCATGAAAATTCATCTTTCAATTAAAAATGAAAATTATAAATATTCATTTTTTTAAAAACAAACTTCTAGGTATATGTATGATTTATTCAATCCTAACAATATGCATACATATCCCAAACATGAAAAGAGTCCATAAAGTAAATTGCATGAAGGCAAATGACTCATGGGTATACATGTATATTTATTAGATTTGAATACACAATACATATACATGAAGTAAAACATGAAAATAGGCAAAACAAGTGTAAATGAAAGAATCATCAAAAACTAGGCTATACATGTGCATATAGTGAGTACAAATGAACAATGAAGTGCAAACATATATGAATCAATTTGTTGCTCACTACTTGTACATATATACATCCAAGTTTAATAAAAACTACATTTAAACTAGTATTTACCACATGAAGCACAAGAATGAACATGCTAAAAATATCATATATGAATAAGCATATAAACAAACTAGGAGTTTAGAGATAGTTACCAAACCAAAGAACTATACTCCAAATCTCCAAAACATGGTAGTTGTCCCACCAAACCTCCTTGATAGCGGTGCATCAAAAGTATGTCCATCATGTCCATATGCATCCACCATCAAGGCACCATCCCTCTCACGTTTTGTGAGAGCCCGCACCTACATCAAAAACACAAGGTGGGGATTTTGGTACCCATTTTCTTTTGGGTCCTTGAGGGTTAGCTTTGTAAGGAACCCAAACATTTTTCTTATTAGCAAAATTTATATGATGTATCTTATCAAAACAAAATTTTGCTAAATGGCCTTTGCGGCCACAATGTGTACATTTGTACACTCTAGTATGTATATGTGTATGTGTGTGATCATGACGTGCAAAAAGTGAATATGCATGATGTGGGTGATGTGCATGAACATATGGAGCTTGTTTCTTTGAAAACAAAAACTCCAATCTAGAGTGGTTAAATGCACATGTGCTCAAAGTTGAGCTCAAACAATTTATTTTATTTTCAAAACATTAATCTCATTTTGATCAAAAGTAGCATGTAAGGCATGATGAGATATAGAATCATTTTTCTTATTCTTTTTAGAAACATTTTCTTTTTCTTTTTCACTAAATTTTCTTTTTAAAGAAGTGTTTTTATGCAAAGCAACTTCCTTTTATTTTTCCACCAAAACAATCTTATTTTTCAAATTAGTGTTTCCTTCACAAAGATCATTTAATTTAGACATCAAGGAAACATTTTCATTTTTCAAAGACTCATTTTCTTTTTCAATGCATGCAACTTTATTTTTAAAAGAATCATTTTCATTTAACATGCAATCAAATTTCTTTTTCAAATTTTTGTTATCCTTTTTAAGCAATTCATATTTTTCTAAGAGTTGTTAACAAAAGGATTCAAGTTCATCATATGACATATCAACATCCTCTTCTACCTCGGATTCGGTAGTTACCTCCAGGGGGTTATCCCCTTGGACCATGTAGCACATGTTGGAAGCGTCACTTCCAACATCCGAGTCGCTCCCCGCATAGTATTGTTCTTGTTCTCCGAGAGAGAGTATAGTATTCCAAACTACAAAAGCCGAATCAAGATTAGTAACCCTAGATAAATAATCATCATTTAGGGTAGATCTTAGAGCATGTAGGACTTTTGCATTAGCCTCAATATTTTTGCGATTTAAACAATATGAATCTTTAACAGTGGCAAAATAAACATTAATACCAAAGGCTTTAAGGAATAAGGACATCTTAACCTTCCAAGTTTGGATGTTAAGAATGTCAAAGGTGTTAGGTGACATAAAATCCATGGTGTGTGTAAACAAATATTGTGATTAGCTATAAATGATGATCCTTAACTCTAGGTTGTAAGACCCAAATCTAGAGCACTTGACTCTGATACCAACTGTAAATCACCTAAAGGGGGGGGGTGAATAGGTGATGAGCTAATCTAATGGTCAATAATGCGGAATTAAAAACTTACTATGCAAATAAAACTAAACACCACGTATAACACAAGAGTGTAGCCGAATTCCCCGCGAAGGGCCCTGGACTAACTCCTCAAGATTCCTCTAAATAAGAGTTGAGGTGCCTCGTTGGCTATCTTGGTTGAATACAAGTGTTAGCAAACAATCCCCAAGCATATAACAATTAAGCTCACAATATATCATGCATATAAATATAAAGACAATAAAAGCATGCAATATATAAAGACAAAAGTAAGAGATAGAGAGTGAGCAATCGCAAACACGGGAGATTTGTTTCGAGGTTCGAGCACACTTGCTCTATGTCCCCGCCTTCAACACTTGAAGGATTTTCACTATAAACCGATCCCACCGGATCACTCGGTGCCGTTACACTTACAAGGCGAGTTCACGCTTGAACTCCTTGGACTCTCTAGTCCTGTACACACCGCAAGCCCACTAGCTCGCCAAGGACGCACCTCAAACAAAGAGTTCACACACGAAGTCGAAACACCGCGAACCCGCTAGTCCGCCTCCTCAAAGTATAAGAAAAGAACTTTGGTGATCACAACTCTTTGATCACCTAAAATCCTCTCACAATAAATCCCTATAGGTAGACATAGCAATGGATAGCTCAAGTGTTGTGTGAGAAAACAAAGATTGAAATGGTGGAGGAAAAACTTAAGAAAATCACTTTTAAAACACTCTTGATAAACTCCCTTTTTGATTGGAAATATTTGGCTCTAAAACTTGTGGATATAACCACTGAAATGAGTGGGAAAAACTAGCGCAAAACTCTTCTTGAAATCTTGTATAAAACAGCCCCCAAAAGCCCCAATTTATAGAGCTAGAAAAACTAGCCGTTGGAGCCAGGTTGGCCTGACGGTCGACCGCCCGGTCGACTGCCAACGGTCATATTTCTGACCGTTGGGGCAGCGGTCGACCGACCGGTCGACCGAGACCCTGGAACAGAGAGCAGATCTCTCTGTCGGTCGACCGGTCCGGTCGACCGGGGCTTTCCAGAGAGCAGAGCTCTCTGGCGGTCGACCGTTCCGGTCGACCGGCCCTCCAGCAAAGGCTGGCGTGCACGTCTGTGCGCGTCGGTTGACCGGCTCGGTCGACCAACTTCAAGCTCAGTCGACCGGTCTGGTCGACCGACAGAAGCTAGGCCAGGACATTATAGGGATCAAAAACTTGGTCAT
Organism: Agave tequilana; assembly: GCA_038442645.1. NCBI lineage: Eukaryota > Viridiplantae > Streptophyta > Magnoliopsida > Asparagales > Asparagaceae > Agave > Agave tequilana. The sequence continues at coordinate 28,599 of JAVJIF010033329.1, read as the reverse complement.
TTTAGCTCAAATAAAATCCCATAAAATCTACAAACATAGTTTTATCATTCTACTTTGATAATCAAATATGCTTGAGCAAAATCAAGACATGTTACAAACAATTTGAACTATTTTTGTAACTTAGAATTTTTGGCTAAAAAACGAAAACTATATTTTTTCAAAATTGGTTTCTCCAAAACTTCTCCAAATACAAAAACAAGATATTTAAACAACTTTTAAAGCATAGAGTGTATGGATATGATCCACTACACATACATGATAAAATATCTATATTTTTGACAATAAGCACTAAATATGATTTTGGTTAAAGACATGTAAACTTTGAATACCAAAAACCAATACGGTATTTTTCCAAAATGAAAATTCTTTTGTATTTTCCAAAGTAAAAATTCTTTTATGAAAACACATATAAATCAAGAGTGTGTGTGTGTGTAAGATATACTTAAGAAATCCACCAACTATTCTATCCTTTACATTTTATCTAAAAATAAAATCTTATAAAAACAAACCTAGACACAAGCCTTGATCTTGAAGTCTTCACTTGAAGTCTTCTCCTCTTCTTGACTTGGTCCAAACTCGATCGATAGAGCTAGACTCCTCTTGAGTACTTGATGTGGTCTTGATGCACAAGCTCTTGAATCATACCGTGCTAGCTCCAAAACTTAACATTAAATCCTTTGTTGAAGCTACACACCTACTAAGATCTTGATCATAAATATGAGACTAAATAAACACAAGATCATTAGTACAGTAACTACATGAGTTGATCATCATTAAAACTAGAGTGATGGGCCTTTGGGCAAACATAACTAATTTTAATTTGTGGTTTGCTAATCTCTTAAACAACCCTAGTGTAGTTTAGAAAGTGAATTGATTGATAATCACTTTTAGAAACCCTAGAATTAAAACTGTTTTCTTGAAGATTAATTGATAGTTAGGTTTTTCTAATTTAGGTTACACTTCTAAACGATTTTTCATAAATTCATACTTAAGAACTTTGATAGCATAACTTTAAGTTAAGACTTCTCTTATGCTATACTTAGAAGTTAGGATGAACAACTGTTGAATTTTTATTAGTGCACACTAGTTAGGGTTCTAATATCATTTATCTTGCTTGAATTTCTATTAATAACCTAGGATAGATATTACTTGTTTCAAGATGATATTCACTCTTTGAGACTTGCACTATGGGTTGTGGTAGAAAATTAGTAAACTGCATATCTCCAATCAAATCATTCAAATCTAATCAATCTCTCTATTTTGTTTTGTTCTAAGTGTAATACAGAGAAATCGTCCGAAACGCTTGCATCGCATCTTCCTTGTGGATCGACCCGTTTTGGCCCTTGCTGCAGCGGATAGAATTGAAACGAGACTAAGACTTGCTAACTTTAACTTTTATTTCTTTACAATTTCTCGTCTCAATCAAAATTTTGGCGCCGTTGCCGGAGAAGGAACGACACGATATTCTCAAAACTAATTCTTTCTTCTTTCTGTTTGCAGGTTCAGAGAATAGGAAAAATAACAACAGCAAAGGACATATAGCAACTCTGTGCCTCTGCCTTCGAAGGCAGAGCAGTAGAGCCTACTACAGAGCCGCGCAAACGAGGGCATAGCCGCATTTCCGCGGCTTAGTAGTGAACTACTCACTGTGTTTTCTGCAGGTTGCTGCAAATTGCAAGTTTTGTTTACTGCTTTGATAAGTTTTCTCTGTGATCACCCTGTACACTGCTAATTAATTAACAGTAACCTATTTGTTGGAAAAAAATTAGACTTTTGCATCATAGGCACGTGTCTATTAATTTTTTTAATTCTATTAAAGAGTGCTGGCGACAAGGTACGTTTGCATTGCATATAGATTAGGAAACACTCTTGGCTGATTTACTGCTTTTTGAGTGATTACTTATCTACTGTTTTATACGTACACAAAAAATTTTAAGGGCAAAACCCATAAACAAGATAAGGTGGGGATTTCATCACCCTTCCTTGGCCCACAAATCATCTCCGTCACACTCACAATCCTAACCTTAAGTAAAAATTGACTAGACATTGGCCCTAGGTTAACTCGGGCTCACTAGGAGATTAGCTGAAGGAGGAAGTTGTTCAAAATTAACTCTTGTCAAATCGGTGTCTAGGAAGGTGATTAAGGGCCGAAAGCCCGAAGATCGGTGGTTACTTAATTAAGGAACGTCTTTGACGGATAACCTTCCACCGGTCTTTGGGAGAACTGGTCCCACGAGACAGGTTTCTCCAATCTCGCTTCTTCAGCTAGCCACCAGGTCCTGGCTACATCCTTAACTGAATCTTGGCGACCTCCACTTGATTTTCTTTTGGGACCCGGGCTGCGTTCAACAGATCTGTGGTGTCGATCAGCCACTGTTCAGCATCTAGTGGTTTCTCTCCTCCTGTGAATATCGCCGGTTGTAACCGCCTAAAGTCTGATATGTTCCCCGGCCTTGGTTCCTTAGGAGTTGCTAACTCTTGCCGAAGAAGTTCCGTCTGCTGTTGCTGATTCTCCATCAAAGTCTGGATAACCCTCAGAATCTCAACATTCTCTCCCGTGGGTCCATTTGATGTTTGCCCGGCGTTGCTACGACCCGTCCTTCTATCCATACTTATGTTGGTAAAAAGGAGACTGGAAACTGGAAGGATGGGAGGATTTTAGGACACAAGGAAAGGAATCAAGAAGGACAAGATAACTTTGTACATTGTAGTTGGCAATGGCAAATTCCATTAATTTGCTGCTTGGTTGTACTATAGGTGTGAGAGCCTAGGCTCTGATACCAACCTGTAACGCCCCGATCCCACCGGGTACGAGGACGTCACTGCAACGTACATACGCAGGTCGGAAATACCCTCACGTATATACGCTAAGCATCAGTACAAGCAAGAATCAGAGTACGACAAGCGTAGTGCCCATTCATATGCCAACACAAGAAATACAATTATACAAGGTTATCACAAGTTGTGACATACTCTTACATATCACATGCATCATATATCACAGCCAAGCACAAAAATACGATTTACAATATAATTACAATATGCTCACGAGTTGAAAGGGGATCCCGCGAGCTCAAAAGGAAGGTCAGGTACAACAGAAACCGAGACTAGTCAACTTGCTCGGCAAGGAAAGCTTGATCTTCCACAGAAGGCTCCACCTCGATCCAAGGTTCGGAACCTGAACATACAAATTCAAGGGAGTCAGGACCTCCCAAACAAGTGATCATGTTACAGCCGAGTGGCATAAGAATAAGAATATGAGAGTTGGTACAATAACAAGAATAATCATCCAGCAAGTAAAAGGAGCATAGCATGTCATAAACGAAAGGGCATTGTATATGCTTAAGCTACGGCCTCATGAGACCAGTACTTCGAGGGGATAATCTAAACAAGGAAACCCTCATCTATATACCTTCATCTCATGTCACCGTAATCCAAGCGCATACAACAACCATAGTTAACGTCTTTTATTATTATTATTATTATTATTGCTCGTCTTACCCTGATATCTAGCTATGTGAACTAGCGTCCCAGCACACATAGATCCATATCCAAGTAAAGCAAGGTTGTTATTGGAAACCAGCGGGGGTATCAACGAACTATGTTTACAGTGGGTCCCGTGCATACCCGGGACCACGGCCCAGGATTGTTCCGTTGCTTGGTAACGGAACCCGCCGCAAGGCAAACAGGAGGGACTTATTGTATGCCCTTATCATGATGGTACCAGGAATGAGGGAGCCAGCACTCCCCTCGGTCGCCTGGAGGCCCACAGGTCAGACCGGAAGTTCAGTTGCACAACATACCTAATGCCACTGTAAACACGAACACATATTGATAGCCGCATGTTTCCCCCGACCCAATGTAAGTTGTCTCATTTTATGGTATATAAATAATTATCAGATTTCGAGAATGAGCAGGAACATGTCAGGAGTACAGGTATATCAGGAGTACTAGTTCGTACTATCAAGTAATCAAGTTTGTAAATCATGAAGTCCGGTTATCATTCCCGTTATAATGATAATTATAGGAGTCAGGTGTATCATGCCTTATGTTAATAGATAGCATGATAAGAGGTGAAATTCATCAAGTGACAAGTCTTGCAAATAGCAATATAATAAATGACCCAAAGATAATGTCATAATCAAAGAAGTAATTAACCATAACAATTAATCAAGATTAGTCGACTAGGGAGAGAAATTAGTCGACTAGGGAGAGAAATTAGTCGACTTAGAGAAGGAGTTAGTCGACTATAGTAAAGGGTCAAATCGACTTAAGGAGGCTGTGTTTGGTTGGGTCGCGTCTCAAAAAGTGGCGCGTTTCAAGAAAGTGGCGCGCCTCAAGAAAGTGGTGCGTTTCAGGAAAGTGGTGCGTTTCAAGAAAGTGGTGCGTTTCAGGAAAGTGGTGCGTTTCAGGAAAGTGGCGCGTTTCAGGAAAGTGGTGCGTTTCAAGAAAGTGGTGCGTTTCAGGAAAGTGGTGCGTTTCAGGAAAGTGGTGCGTTTCAAGAAAGTGGCGCGTTTCAGGAAAGTGGTGCGTTTCAAGAAAGTGGTGCGTTTGTTAACAAATATGAAATAATATCCAAGTCTTGGCGAGTAGAATTACTCACCTAAAATGCGTCCGACGCAGAGAAACTCGGTCCCAATCCAAAGGAGGGTACCGGTCCTCACAAGTTGATGGAGAGGGTTGTGGTAGTTTGGAGAAGATGGAGGTGCAAGTCTAGTTCACCATGTCAAATCGGGATTTTGCAAACGTTGTTGCGGGGGACGAATCTATAGTCCGTCGGAAAGAGGTCGTCGAGGAGGTGATGATGGTATGCTTGGTGGTGGCTACGGTGGTGCAGGTGGTGGTGGAGATGGTGATGAAGTTTTGTGGAGGTGATGGGTTCTTTTGGTGTCTCTTGGTGAAAGAGGTTGAAGAAGATGGTGTTTGTGGTTGGAAATGGAGGAGGATGAAGTAGAGGAATTTGTGGTGGAGAAAATGGATTTGGGTGGGTGGTGGTGATGGCCGGCCAAGGGAGCTTGGTGGTTGAGTTGGGTGTTGGAGCTTGCTGGAAACAAAAGAGATGAAGGAAAATAATGAGAGAGAAGATGGGAGTGCATATATATAGAAGGGGAAAATAATATAATATGAGCCACTCTCACTTTCCCCTAAAGAATGGTGCGTTCTCAAAGCTGCGTCTAGGCAAAAAGGAGCCAAACGCGGGATTCAATGGCTGCGTCCAGTAGAAAACGCAGAAGTGCGTTTCAAAGAAAAGACAAAAGGACATGGGTGATTGGACTTGAGTTGGATTGGCCCATAAGCATTAAATGCAGCAAGGGAAGGGTCTCCGCATTAATGATGGATCCAGTTGGCAAAACTCGCGTTTGAGGAAGGAGAGAGAAAAATGGAAAAAGAGAAGAGTGAAGTAGTTGAATGATTTCCCGGTATCTGGGAAAATACCGAGGACTTCGGAAAGGTCCAAAAATTAAAGTGTCTCGGAAAGCTCTCCAAAAATTCTCAAAAATAATAAATATTATATAAAGATTTTTGGTGAAATCGGTTTTCAGAAATTTAATTCCATTTTCAAAATAAAAATCTTAGAATATACTGGGATCGGTGTCTACACCGGGTAGGCTGAATTTTCGATAAAATCTGAAAATTCCCAGAAAATGCCCAAAGAAGAAAACATAATTCTAAGAAGGAATGTGAAAGCAGAATCTGGAAATTTGATTCCAATTGTGAATTAAAATTCCTGGAATCAACCAGTGATACTGGCCGACACCGGTTTTGAAGATTTACAATTTAATTCCGAAAAATTCCAGAAAATCATGAAAAATCTAGAATATTAAAAAATAATATTTGAAACTAAAATTAGTCAAATCTGAATACCAAACAGATCAAATCATGCAGTACTGCTATATGAGTAAGTATTCAAATAGCAGAAAATAAAATAAAATAAAATAATAATAATAAAATGCACCAAAAATCAGGATACGTAACTGTGCACGTATACCGAGGATGGGGTGTTACATATAGCCTCTTGCATGAGCGGGTTTAGTCTACGCTGTGGATCCCTTTAGGTTTAACACCTTCCTTTAGATGGATTCTATGCTGGACTATTTTAGGGCTCAGTCCATTGATATCTGCCTCGTGGGACGGATAACTTCCACCGGTCTTGCTACCTACCTGGCCGATTAACTTGTGGTTAGACTATGGCTGATATCATGCAGTACTGCTATATGCTAACACTTGTATTCAACCAAGATAGCCAAAGAGGCACCTCAACTCTTATTTAGAGGAATCTTGAGGAGTTAGTCCAGGGCCCTTCGCGGGGAATTCGGTTACACTCTTGTGTTATACGTGGTGTTTAGTTTTATTTGCATAGTAAGTTTTTAATTCCGCATTATTGACCATTAGATTAGCTCATCACCTATTCACCCCCCCCTTTAGGTGATTTACAGTTGGTATCAGAGTCAAGTGCTCTAGATTTGGGTCTTACAACCTAGAGTTAAGGATCCTCATTTATAGCTAATCACAATATTTGTTACACACACCATGGATTTTATGTCACCTAACACCTTTGACATTCTTAACATCCAAACTTGGAAGGTTAAGATGTCCTTATTCCTCAAAGCCTTTGGTATTAATGTTTATTTTGCCACTGTTAAAGATTCATATTGTTTAAATCGCAAAAATATTGAGGCTAATGCAAAAGTCCTACATGCTCTAAGATCTACCCTAAATGATGATTATTTATCTAGGGTTACTAATCTTGATTCGGCTTTTATAGTTTGGAATACTATACTCTCTCTCGGAGAACAAGAACAATACTATGCGGGGAGCGACTCGGATGTTGGAAGTGACGCTTCCAACATGTGCTACATGGTCCAAGGGGATAACCCCCTGGAGGTAACTACCGAATCCGAGGTAGAAGAGGATGTTGATATGTCATATGATGAACTTGAATCCTTTTGTTAACAACTCTTAGAAAAATATGAATTGCTTAAAAAGGATAACAAAATTTGAAAAAGAAATTTGATTGCATGTTAAATGAAAATGATTCTTTTAATCGGCCAGGTAGGTAGCAAGACCGGTGGACTCTTGTATTTTGTTATCCTTTTCATTTAACATGCAATCAAATTTCTTTTTCAAATTTTTGTTATCCTTTTTAAGCAATTCATATTTTTCTAAGAGTTGTTAACAAAAGGATTCAAGTTCATCATATGACATATCAACATCCTCTTCTACCTCGGATTCGGTAGTTACCTCCAGGGGGTTATCCCCTTGGACCATGTAGCACATGTTGGAAGCGTCACTTCCAACATCCGAATCGCTCCCCGCATAGTATTGTTCTTGTTCTCCGAGAGAGAGTATAGTATTCCAAACTACAAAAGCCGAATCAAAATTATTAACCCTAGATAAATAATCATCATTTAGGGTAGATCTTAGAGCATGTAGGACTTTTGCATTAGCCTCAATATTTTTGCAATTTAAACAATATGAATCTTTAACAGTGGCAAAATAAACATTAATACCAAAGGCTTTGAGGAATAAGGACATCTTAACCTTCCAAGTTTGGATGTTAAGAATGTCAAAGGTGTTAGGTGACATAAAATCCATGGTGTGTGTAAACAAATATTGTGATTAGCTATAAATGAGGATCCTTAACTCTAGGTTGTAAGACCCAAATCTAGAGCACTTGACTCTGATACCAACTGTAAATCACCTAAAGGGGGGGTGAATAGGTGATGAGCTAATCTAATGGTCAATAATGCGGAATTAAAACTTACTATGCAAATAAAACTAAACACCACGTATAACACAAGAGTGTAGCCGAATTCCCCGCGAAGGGCCCTGGACTAACTCCTCAAGATTCCTCTAAATAAGAGTTGAGGTGCCTCGTTGGCTATCTTGGTGAATACAAGTGTTAGCATATAGCAGTACTGCATGATATCTGCCATAGTCTAACCACAAGTTAATCGGCCAGGTAGGTAGCAAGACCGGTGGAAGGTTATCCGTCCCACGAGGCAGATATCAATGGACTGAGCCCTAAAATAGTCCAGCATAGAATCCATCTAAAGGAAGGTGTTAAACCTAAGAGGGATCCACAGCGTAGACTAAACCCGCTCATGCAAGAGGCTATATGTAACACCCATCCTCGGTATACGTGCACAGTTACGTATCCTGATTTTTGGTGCATTTTATTATTATTATTTTATTTTATTTTATTTTCTGCTATTTGAATACTTACTCATATAGCAGTACTGCATGATTTGATCTGTTTGGTATTCAGATTTGACTAATTTTAGTTTCAAATATTATTTTTTAATATTCTAGATTTTTCATGATTTTTTGGAATTTTTCGGAATTAAATTGTAAATCTTCAAAACCGGTGTCGGCCAGTATCACTGGTTGATTCCAGGAATTTTAATTCACAATTGGAATCAAATTTCCGGATTCTGCTTTCACATTCCTTCTTAGAATTATGTTTTCTTCCTTTGGGCATTTTCTGGGAATTTTCAGATTTTATCGAAAATTCAGCCTACCCGGTGTAGACACCGATCCCAGTATATTTCAGGATTTTTATTTTGAAAATGGAATTGAATTTCTGAAAATTGATTTCACCAAAAATCTTTATATAATATTTATTATTTTTGAGAATTTTTGGAGAGCTTTCCGAGACACTTTAATTTTGGACCTTTCCGGAGTCCTCGGTATTTTCCCAGATACCGGGAAATCATTCAACTACTTCACTCTTCTCTTTTTCCATTTTTCTCTCTCCTTCCTCAAACGCGAGTTTTGGCCAACTGGATCCATCATTAATGCGGAGACCCTTCCCTTGCTGCATTTAATGCTTATGGGCCAATCCAACTCAAGTCCAATCACCAATGTCCTTTTGTCTTTTCTTTGAAACGCACTTCTGCGTTTTCTACTGGACGCAGCCATTGAATCCCGCGTTTGCTCCTTTTTGCCTAGACGCAGCTTTGAGAACGCACCATTCTTTGGGGAAAGTGAGAGTGGCTCATATTATATTATTTTCCCCCTTATATATATGCACTCCCATCTTCTCTCTCATTATTTTCCTTCATCTCTTTTGTTTCCAGCAAGCTCCAACAGCCAACTCAACCACCAAGCTCCCTTGGCCGGCCATCACCACCACCCACCCAAATCCATTTTCTCCACCACAAATTCCTCTACTTCATCCTCCTCCATTTCCAACCACAAACACCATCTTCTTCAACCTCTTTCACCAAGAGACACCAAAAGAACCCATCACCTCCACAAAACTTCATCACCATCTCCACCACCACCTGCACCACCGTAGCCACCACCAAGCATACCATCATCACCTCCTCGACGACCTCTTTCCGACGGACTATAGATTCGTCCCCCGCAACAACGTTTGCAAAATCCCGATTTGACATGGTGAACTAGACTTGCACCTCCATCTTCTCCAAACTACCACAACCCCTCTCCATCAACTTGTGAGGACCGGTACCCTCCTTTGGATTGGGACCGAGTTTCTCTGCGTCGGACGCATTTTAGGCGAGTAATTCTACTCGCCAAGACTTGGATATTATTTCATATTTGTTAACAAACGCACCACTTTCTTGAAACGCACCACTTTCTTGAAACGCACCACTTTCCTGAAACGCGCCACTTTCTTGAAACGCACCACTTTCCTGAAACGCACCACTTTCCTGAAACGCACCACTTTCTTGAAACGCACCACTTTCTTGAAACGCACCACTTTCCTGAAACGCGCCACTTTCCTGAAACGCACCACTTTCTTGAAACGCACCACTTTCCTGAAACGCACCACTTTCTTGAAACGCACCACTTTCTTGAAACGCACCACTTTCCTGAAACGCACCACTTTCTTGAGACGCACCACTTTCTTGAAACGCGCCACTTTTTGAGACGCGACCCAACCAAACGCAGCCTCCTTAAGTCGATTTGACCCTTTACTATAGTCGACTAACTCCTTCTCTAAGTCGACTAATTTCTCTCCCTAGTCGACTAATTTCTCTCCCTAGTCGACTAATCTTGATTAATTGTTATGGTTAATTACTTCTTTGATTATGAACATTATCTTTGGGTCATTTATTATATTGCTATTTGCAAGACTTGTCACTTGATGAATATCACCTCTTATCATGCTATCTATTAACATAAGGCATGATACACCTGACTCCTATAATTATCATTATAACGGGAATGATAACCGGACTTCATGATTTACAAACTTGATTACTTGATAGTACGAACTAGTACTCCTGATATACCTGTACTCCTGACATGTTCCTGCTCATTCCCGAAATCTGATAATTATTTAATATACCATAAAATGAGACAACTTACATTGGGTCGGGGGAAACATGCGGCTATCAATATGTGTTCGTGTTTACAGTGGCATTAGGTATGTTGTGCAACTGAACTTTCGGTCTGACCTGTGGGCCTCCAGGCGACCGAGGGGAGTGCTGGCTCCCTCATTCCTGGTACCATCATGATAAGGGCATACAATAAGTCCCTCCTGTTTGCCTTGCAGCGGGTTCCGTTACCAAGCAACGGAACAATCCTGGGCCGTGGTCCCGGGTATGCACGGGACCCACTGTAAACATAGTTCGTTGATCCCCCGCTGGTTTCCAATAACAACCTTGCTTTACTTGGATATGGATCTATGTGTGCTGGGACGCTAGTTCACATAGCTAGATATCAGGGTAAGATGAGCAATAATAATAATAATAATAATAATAAAAGACGTTAACTGTGGTTGTTGTATGCGCTTGGATTACGGTGACATGAGATGAAGGTATATAGATGAGGGTTTCCTTGTTTGGATTATCCCTCGAAGTACTGGTCTCATGAGGCCGTAGCTTAAGCATATACAATGCCCTTTCGTTTATGACATGCTATGCTCCTTTTACTTGCTGGATGATTATTCTTGATATTGTACCAACTCTCATATTCTTATTCTTATGCCACTCGGCTGTAACATGATCACTTGTTTGGGAGGTCCTGACTCCCTTGAATTTGTATGTTCAGGTTCCGAACCTTGGATCGAGGTGGAGCCTTCTGTGGAAGATCAAGCTTTCCTTGCCGAGCAAGTTGACTAGTCTCGGTTTCTGTTGTACCTGACCTTCCTTTTGAGCTCGCGGGATCCCCTTTCAACTCGTGAGCATATTGTAATTATATTGTAAATCGTATTTTTGTGCTTGGCTGTGATATATGATGCATGTGATATGTAAGAGTATGTCACAACTTGTGATAACCTTGTATAATTGTATTTCTTGTGTTGGCATATGAATGGGCACTACGCTTGTCGTACTCTGATTCTTGCTTGTACTGATGCTTAGCGTATATACGTGAGGGTATTTCCGACCTGCGTATGTACGTTGCAGTGACGTCCCCGTACCCGTGGGATCGGGGCGTTACAGGTTGGTATCAGAGCCTAGGCTCTCACACCTATAGTACAACCAAGCAGCAAATTAATGGAATTTGCCATTGCCAACTACAATGTACAAAGTTATCTTGTCCTTCTTGATTCCTTTCCTTGTGTCCTAAAATCCTCCCATCTTTCCAGTTTCCAGTCTCCTTTTTACCAACATAAGTATGAATAGAAGGACGGGTCGTAGCAACGCCGGGCAAACATCAAATGGACCCACGGGAGAGAATGTTGAGATTCTGAGGGTTATTCAGACTATGATGGAGAATCAGCAACAGCAGACGGAACTTCTTCGGCAAGAGTTAGCAACTCCTAAGGAACCAAGGCCGGGGAACGTATCAGACTTTAGGCGGTTACAACGGCGATATTCACAGGAGGAGAGAAACCACTAGATGCTGAACAGTGGCTGATCGACACCACAGATCTGTTGAACGCAGCCCGGGTCCCAAAAGAAAATCAAGTGGAGGTCGCCAAGATTCAGTTAAAGGATGTAGCCAGGACCTGGTGGCTAGCTGAAGAAGCGAGATTGGAGAAACCTGTCTCGTGGGACCAGTTCTCCCAAAGCTTCTATAGTAGATTTTTCCCTGCCACCGCTCAGAAAGAAATGGAAGAACAGTTCATCCGACTTCAACAATGGAACCGGTCTGTAGATGAGTATGCCGCTGAGTTCTTGAGGCTGAGCCGCTTCGCTCCATATATGGTGGCTGATGAAGAAAAGCGGGCGAGTAGGTTCCAACAGGGTTTGCGAATGGACATTCAAATCCTCTTAATGCCCCAACAGCTGAAAACCTATTCCCAAGTCCTTACCATAGCTCGAGAGGTGGAGCGAGGACTGGAGAAAGGGAAATCTAATATGATAAGGAATCAGACCCTGAAGAGGCCATTTCCACATACAGGAGAGGAGGTCCATTCAGAACAGCAAGAATCCCAACCATGAGACGACCATTTCGACCAGCCCCCTTTCCAGTGACCCAACCATTTTTTTTGTAGCTATGCCAGAAACCAGGTCACTCTCGACAAAATTGCCGTAGGGCAAATGGGTTATGCCTGGTATGTGGTTCCCGTGATCATTCAATAGAAGTCTGTCCCCATAAAAGAATGGGAGTGGTCAACCCAGCATTACCAGCACTTCCAGGGCCAGATGGACAGAGGAACCAAGGACCAATGGTTAGGAGGGCTCTTCCCCTCCCCCACTACAAGCTATCCGCCCAGTCCAGAGGGGAGTTAGAAATGCAGCAGGTCGTGGAGGAGGACGAGCCTACAACTTGACAGCGGAAGAGGCCCAACTTCTGGAGAAGTGGTAACAGGTAAGATTATGGTGCACTCTAAACCTTTCTTAGCCCTCTTTGATTCTGGCGCTTCTCATTGTTACATATCAGATAGTTTCATTGCTTTGAACTCTATACCTGTTGAATGTTTAGACCACCAGTGGGAGATTAGTACCGGTAACGGAGTAGTCATCTCTAATAGAGTTTGTGTAGACTGTCCGGTGGGACTGTGTGGCAGAACATTAACAGTAGATATGCTCGTACTAGATACTAAAGGGTACGACGTAATCTTAGGCATGACTTGGCTCAATAAATACCATGCAGTCATTGATTGTCGAAACAAGAAAGTCATTTTCAAGATACCACTTCAGCCTGAGTTCCAATTTGAAGGAGAACGCGAACCTGCCAAAGGAAAAGCACAGATGACTGCTGGTGAGATCCAGAAAAAGAGAGTGCCAGTTTGGAATGAGTTTCCAGAAGTATTTAAGGAGATCTCAGGACTTCCACCTGATAGGGTAATTGAGTTCTCTATTGATACCCTTCCAGGTACAGTTCCGATATCCAAAGCTCCATATAGGATGGCACCCACTGAGTTAGAGATTCTAAAGAAACAGCTGCAAGAATACTTGGATAAGGGATTGATTAGACCAAGTGCTTCACCATGGGGAGCTCCAGTGCTCTTAGCAAACAAAAAGGACGGTGGTAAGCGGTTGTGTATAGACTACAGAGAGTTAAACAAGGTTACTATCAAGAACAAGTACCCCTTACCAAGAATTGATGATCTGTTTGATCAGCTTCATGGAGCTCGAGTCTTTTCAAAATTGGATTTGCAATCAGGTTATCATCAGCTGAAGGTAAAGAAAGAAGATATTCCCAAGACAGCATTCAGGACCCGTTATGGCCATTATGAGTTTCTAGTTATGCCCTTCGGAGTCACCAATGCCCTGCAGTTTTCATGGATTTGATGAACAGAGTGTTTCATCATATTTGGATCAGTTTGTGGTTGTTTTTATAGATGACATTTTGATCTATTCGAAGAACGACAAAGAGCATGCAGACCACTTGAGAATAGTGTTACAGACTCTCCGACAGGAACAACTTCATGCTAAGCAAAGCAAGTGTGAATTCTGGTTAAATAGTATGGCCTTCCTTGGACACATAATTTCAGAAGAAGGAATTTCAGTAGACCCTAGTAAAATTCAGGCAGTAAAGGACTGGCCAATTCCAAGGACAGTAACAGAAATTAAGAGTTTTATTGGATTGCCGGATATTACAGGCGCTTTGTCCAAGATTTTTCTAAAATTGCAGCCCCGTTAACGAAGCTCACCCGGAAAGGAGAAAATATATTTGGACCGAGGAATGTGCTGCAGCATTAAGCAATTAAAGGAAAGACTCATTACAGCTCCAGTTTTGAGGACTCCCTCAGGAAGAGGAGGGATGGTTATATACAGTGATGCATCCGGAAAGGCCTAGGGTGTGTACTAATGCAGCATGATCATGTCATAGCGTATGCATCCAGGCAACTGAAACCACATGAGAGAAATTACCCAACTCATGACTTAGAGCTGGCAGCTGTAATATTCGCATTGAAGATCTGGAGACATTATCTTCTGGAGACAAGGTGCTAATCTACACTGATCACAAGAGTCTAAAGTATATTTTCACGCAGAAAGAATTAAACATGAGACAGAGACGGTGGCTTGAATTAATGGCAGATTATGATATAGATTTACAGTATCATCCAGGCAGAGTCAATACAATACCAGATGCATTGAGCAGGAAGCCAGAGAATAAAATGCTAGTACAACTTACGCAACAGAAGGAGTTGATTCAGGATATCATAAAATTGGACTTAATGATAGTACAAGGAATTGATAAAACGGGACAGTTGATGACTTTCAGATTCAATCAACCCTGATGGATGAGATTAAAGAAGCTCAAAAAGAAGACCCCAGATTGCAGAAATTCAGAGCTCAAATAGAGGCTGGATTGAGAACTGACCTCCGTATTCATTCAGACAACGCATTATATTTTGGTAACAGAATTTGTGTCCCCCAAGGAGAAGTCCGACAGAAAATTTTGGCAGAGGCACATAGTTCGGCCTATTCCATACACCCGGGAGGAAATAAAATGTATCAAGACTTGAAACAGAAGTTCTGGTGGAATGCCATGAAAAGGGAGATAGCCCAGCATGTGGCCAAGTGCTTAGTTTGCCAGCAGGTAAAGATAGAACACCAGAGAACAGCTGGACTTCTTCAGCCCTTGCCAATACCCGAGTGGAAGTGGGAACATATCACCATGGATTTTGTCACAGCACTACCTCGCAGTCCTAAGGGTAATAATGCAGTATGGGTAATCATTGACCGCCTCACAAAAGCAGCTCACTTCCTACCTTTCAGAGTAGGTCAGTCAACAGAAGTTCTTGCAGAAAAATATATGAAAGAAATTGTTCGTCTACATGGAGTTCCAGTTAGTATCGTGTCAGATAGAGACACGAGATTCTGATCACATTTCTGGGAAAGTCTCCAAGAAAATTTAGGAACTCGTCTGAAATTCAGTACTTCATATCACCCAGACAGACGGACAATCTGAACGGACTATCCAAATCCTTGAAGACATGTTACGAGCCTGCATGATAGAATTTAGAGGGTCATGGGAAGACTATCTTCATTTGGTAGAATTCTCATATAATAACAGCTATCAGGCCAGTATCAAGATGGCTCCATTTGAGGCATTGTATGGCAGGAAATGCAGGTCACCGATATGTTGGGACGAAGTCGGCGAAAGAAGACTTATGGGACCAGACATTCTAGTTCAGACAACAGACAAAGTCCGAATTATCAGAGATCATCTCCGGGCAGCACAGAGCCGACAAAAGAGTTGGGCAGACACAAACAGAAGGCCATTGGAATTCAGAACCGGTGAGCATGTATTTTTAAAGATATCACCCACCAAAGGGTAATCCGGTTCGGTACTCGTGGAAAACTTAGTCCGAGATACATCGGCCCATTCGAAATCTTGGATCGTGTGGGAGATGTGTCTTACCGATTGGCATTACCGCCATCTTTAGAAGGAGTACACAATGTATTCCATGTATCACAGTTGAGGAAGTATGTCAAGGATGAGAGTCACATTCTAGATCACTCCGAACTGGAACTACAGTCAGATCTATCTTATAAAGAGCAACCGATGGCCATCCTGGACAAAAGTATCAAAACATTGAAGAATAAGGCAATACCATTAGTATTGGTTTCTTGGAATAGGCATGTGCCAGGAGAAGCCACATGGGAACGGGGGAGGACGTTATTCGTGAGCGTTACCCTCAACTATTTTCAACTTAGTTGTAAAACTCTTTCTTCCTATTTTTCTCTGCTGTCATCCTCCCCTTCCTGAAATTTCGAGGACGAAATTTTTTGTAAGGTGGATAGATTGTAACACCCCATCCTCGGTATACGTGCACAGTGACGTATCCTGATTTTTGGTGCATTTTATTATTATTATTTTATTTTATTTTATTTTCTGCTATTTGAATACTTACTCATATAGCAGTACTGCATGATTTGATCTGTTTGGTATTCAGATTTGACTAATTTTAGTTTCAAATATTTTTTTAATATTCTAGATTTTTCATGATTTTCTGGAATTTTTCGGAATTAAATTGTAAATCTTCAAAACCGGTGTCGGCCAGTATCACTGGTTGATTCCAGGAATTTTAATTCACAATTGGAATCAAATTTCCAGATTCTGCTTTCACATTCCTTCTTAGAATTATGTTTTCTTCCTTTGGGCATTTTCTGGAAATTTTCAGATTTTATCGAAAATTCAGCCTACCCGGTGTAGACACCGATCCCAGTATATTCCAGGATTTTTATTTTGAAAATGGAATTGAATTTCTGAAAACTGATTTTACCAAAAATCTTTATATAATATTTATTATTTTCGAGAATTTTTGGAGAGCTTTCCGAGACACTTTAATTTTTGGACCTTTCGGAGTCCTCGGTATTTTCCCAGATACCGGGAAATCATTCAACTACTTCACTCTTCTCTTTTTCTATTTTTCTCTCTCCTTCCTCAAACGCGAGTTTTGACCAACTGGATCCATCATTAATGTGGAGACCCTTCCCTTGCTGCATTTAATGCTATGGGCCAATCCAACTCAAGTCCAATCACCCATGTCCTTTTGTCTTTTCTTTGAAACGCACTTCTGCGTTTTCTACTGGACGCAGCCATTGAATCCCGCGTTTGGCTCCTTTTTGCCTAGACGCAGCTTTGAGAACGCACCATTTTTTGGGGGAAAGTGAGAGTGGCTCATATTATATTATTTTCCCCTTCTATATATATGCACTCCCATCTTCTCTCTCATTATTTTCCTTCATCTCTTTTGTTTCCAGCAAGCTCCAACAGCCAACTCAACCACCAAGCTCCCTTGGCCGGCCATCACCACCACCCACCCAAATCCATTTTCTCCACCACAAATTCCTCTACTTCATCCTCCTCCATTTCCAACCACAAACACCATCTTCTTCAACCTCTTTCACCAAGAGACACCAAAAGAACTCATCACCTCCATAAAACTTCATCACCATCTCCACCACCACCTGCACCACCGTAGCCACCACCAAGCATACCATCATCACCTCCTCGACGACCTCTTTCCGACGGACTATAGATTCGTCCCCCGCAACAACGTTTGCAAAATCCCGATTTGACATGGTGAACTAGACTTGCACCTCCATCTTCTCCAAACTACCACAACCCCTCTCCATCAACTTGTGAGGACCAGTACCCTCCTTTGGATTGGGACCGAGTTTCTCTGCGTCGGACGCATTTTAGGCGAGTAATTCTACTCGCCAAGACTTGGATATTATTTCATATTTGTTAACAAACGCACCACTTTCTTGAAACGCACCACTTTCTTGAAACGCTTCCTGAAACGCACCACTTTCCTGAAACGCACCACTTTCTTGAAACGCACCACTTTCCTGAAACGCACCACTTTCTTGAGACGCACCACTTTCTTGAAACGCGCCACTTTTTGAGACGCGACCCAACCAAACGCAGCCTCCTTAAGTCGATTTGACCCTTTACTATAGTCGAAACTCCTTCTCTAAGTCGACTAATTTCTCTCCCTAGTCGACTAATTTCTCTCCCTAGTCGACTAATCTTGATTAATTGTTATGGTTAATTATTCTTTGATTATGAACATTATCTTTGGGTCATTTATTATATTGCTATTTGCAAGACTTGTCACTTGATGAATATCACCTCTTATCATGCTATCTATTAACATAAGGCATGATACACCTGACTCCTATAATTATCATTATAACGGGAATGATAACCGGACTTCATGATTTACAAACTTGATTACTTGATAGTACGAACTAGTACTCCTGATATAACTGTACTCCTGACATGTTCCTGCTCATTCCCGAAATCTGATAATTATTTAATATACCATAAAATGAGACAACTTACATTGGGTCGGGGGAACATGCGGCTATCAATATGTGTTCGTGTTTACAGTGGCATTAGGTATGTTGTGCAACTGAACTTCCGGTCTGACCTGTGGGCCTCCAGGCGACCGAGGGGAGTGCTGGCTCCCTCATTCCTGGTACCATCATGATAAGGGCATACAATAAGTCCCTCCTGTTTGCCTTGCGGCGGGTTCCGTTACCAAGCAACGGAACAATCCTGGGCCGTGGTCCCGGGTATGCACGGGACCCACTGTAAACATAGTTCGTTGATACCCCCGCTGGTTTCCAATAACAACCTTGCTTTACTTGGATATGGATCTATGTGTGCTGGGACGCTAGTTCACATAGCTAGATATCAGGGTAAGACGAGCAATAATAATAATAATAATAATAAAAGACGTTAACTGTGATTGTTGTATGCGCTTGGATTACGGTGACATGAGATGAAGGTATATAGATGAGGGTTTCCTTGTTTGGATTATCCCCTCGAAGTACTGGTCTCATGAGGCCGTAGCTTAAGCATATACAATGCCCTTTCGTTTATGACATGCTATGCTCCTTTTACTTGCTGGATGATTATTCTTGATATTGTACCAACTCTCATATTCTTATTCTTATGCCACTCGGCTGTAACATGATCACTTGTTTGGGAGGTCCTGACTCCCTTGAATTTGTATGTTCAGGTTCCGAACCTTGGATCGAGGTGGAGCCTTCTGTGGAAGATCAAGCTTTCCTTGCCGAGCAAGTTGACTAGTCTCGGTTTCTGTTGTACCTGACCTTCCTTTTGAGCTCGCGGGATCCCCTTTCAACTCGTGAGCATATTGTAATTATATTGTAAATCGTATTTTGTGCTTGGCTGTGATATATGATGCATGTGATATGTAAGAGTATGTCACAACTTGTGATAACCTTGTATAATTGTATTTCTTGTGTTGGCATATGAATGGGCACTACGCTTGTCGTACTCTGATTCTTGCTTGTACTGATGCTTAGCGTATATACGTGAGGGTATTTCCGACCTGCGTATGTACGTTGCAGTGACGTCCCCGTACCCGTGGGATCGGGGCGTTACACTATACAAGCCGAAATAATGAAACTGTTAGATAATGGGATCATTTATCCCATTTCCAATAGCGAATGGGTTAGCCCAATGCATGTGGTCCCTAAGAAGTCCAGCTTTACTGTGGTAGAAAACGACAAGCAAGAGTTAGTGCAAACACGACTGCCTACCAAAGTTCGAGTATGCATATACTATCGCAAGTTGAACGCCGCCACTAGGAAAGATCATTTTCCCCTCCCATTTATCGACCAAATGCTGGAACGATTAGCCGGCCATGAGTATTACTGTTTCTTGGACGGTTACTCAGGGTATAACCAAATCCCAATAGCCTCGGAGGACCAAGAAAAGACAACGTTCATATGCCCATTTGGGACATTTGCCTATTATCAAATGCCTTTTGGCCTATGTAATGCCCCCGCCACATTCCAACGTTGTATGTTAAGCCTTTTTTCTGACATGGTCGAGCGCTTCTTAGAGATTTTCATGGATGACTTCTCCGTCTATGGAAATTCATTTGACCAATGTCTTCATCACTTGGAGCTAGTGCTGAATAGATGCACCGAAAAGAACTTGACCCTAAATTGGGAAAAGTGCCACTTTATGGTGCAGTATGGGATTGTCCTAGGTCATGAGATACCTAGGGAAGGGATCAAAGTTGACAAGGCTAACGTGGAGGTCATAGCCAAACTTCCAATTCCACGAAGCGTGAAGGACATTCGTTCTTTCTTAGGACACGCTGGGTTTTACCGTAAGTTCATTAAGGATTTTAGCAAAATTGCTAGACCCCTTACAAACTTTTAGCTAAAGACATGCCCTTCATCTTTGACGATAAGTGTAATAGCGCGTGGGAGAAGTTAAAATTGGAACTTATCTCTGCACCTATCATCTCACCTCCGGACTGGTCCAACCCTTTTGAGATCATGTGCGATGCCTTAGATTTTGCGATAGGCGCTGTCTTAGGACAACGCAAAGATAACAAGCAACATGTGATGTATTATTCAAGTAGGACACTCAATGACGCCAAGTGAATTATACTACAACCGAGAAAGAATTCTTGGCAGTAGTGTTCGCTTTGGAGAAATTCCGCCCATACCTACTTGGGACCAAAACCACGATTTTCACTGACCATTCTGTACTTCGATACTTAATGCTAAAAAAAGATGCGAAGGCCCGACTCATTCTTTGGATCCTCCTCCTTCAAGAATTTGATCTCGAAATTCGAGATAAAAAGGGTGTTGAAAATGTTGTCGCAGACCATCTCTCTCGTGTGCCAAAGGCACCTTCCGACGAACTGCCCATCAATGACAATTTTCCCGACGAACAACTTCTAGCCATCTCTACGGAATCATGGTTTGTCAACATAGTAAATTACTTAGTCACAAATCAAACACCACCTAATTGGTCAAAACAGGATAGATACCGATCTTGTCTCAAGTCCGGTATTACATATGGGAAGATCCTTATCTTTTCAAATATTGTAGCGACCAAATTATTAGGAGATGCGTTCCCGATGAGGAAACTAGAAGCGTTCTAGCCTTTTGTCATGAATTTGCTTGCGGTGGACGCTTTGGTCCCGCAAAACTGCCGAAAAGATCCTACAAAGTGGCTTTTATTGGCCAACTTTGTTTAAAGACGCATTCGAATTTTGCAAAACTTGCACAAGATGTCAAATGATAGGAAGGATTTCTAAACGAAATATGATGCCCTTAAATCCAATTCTAGAAGTAGAACTTTTTGATGTTTGGGGCATTGATTTTATGGGTCCCTTCCCTAATTCGTTTGGGCACCAATACATCTTGTTGGCTGTAGATTATGTATCGAAATGGGTTGAAGCCGTCCCTTGCAAGACAAATGACAACAAAGTTGTTATCAAATTCTTGAAAGAAAACATCTTCTCACGCTTTGGAACCCCTCGTGCCATAATTAGTGACAATGGAACACATTTTTGCAATAGAACTTTTGAAGCTCTTATGCGAAAATATGCCATAACTCACAAGTTATCTACGCCGTACCATCCTCAAACTAGTGGACAGGTAGAAGTTTTCAATAGGCAAGTCAAGCTTATCTTGGAGAAAACTGTGAGTCAAAATAGGAAGGACTGGTCCACCAAATTGGTGGATGCCTTATGGGCATATAGGACCGCCTTTAAAACGATTCTAGGAATGTCTCCCTACAGACTAGTCTTTGGAAAGGCTTGCCACCTTCCTGTTGAGATAGAGCACCGAGTCTTATGGGCAATTAAGCAGCTGAATTTCGATCTAGATAAGGCCGGTGAGCTTCGAAAATTGCAAATTTCTGAACTGGAGGAGTTGAGGAACGAAGCATATGAAAATGCGAAAATTGCGAAGGATAGGGTTAAGGTTTCACGATAAGTTCATCATGAGAAAAACTTTTGTCCAAGGACAAAAAAGTGTTACTCTATAACTCTAGACTTCATCTCTTTCCCGGCAAGTTAAAATCAAGATGGACAGGGCCTTTCATTGTTAAGACTGTGTTTCCACACGGAGCCATAGAGATCTACGACCCGAAAACTGGCAGTACATTCAAGGTAAATGGTCAACGTCTTAAAATATTTTTGGAATCAGTACCGGAAGTAAATGCATCCATGGGTCTTTTTGACCCAATGTATCGGTAACTCTATCTCTCTGCCAATTCATGCATCCATACATTTCATTCATATATTGGGGACAATGCATGAGACAAGTGTGGGGGAGGGTAAAATGTAAAAAAATAATAATAATAAAAACATTTAATAAAAAAATTTAAAAAATATATAAAAAAATTTAAATTTTTTCTTTTTCTCTTTATTTGTTGTAACATAACAATAAAAAAAATTTTCTCTTTATTTGTTCTAACATAAAAAAATATAATAATAATAAATAAAATAAATAAATAAAGGACAATATTTTGACTTATCTTTTGAAAGAAATCTAAGTTAGTCTTAAGAATTAGGAAAATCATGATTAGGATTTCAAAAAACTTGGTCAAAATAAATAAATTGTTGAATTTTTAGGTATAGGAGGAAAAATTGAATAAGTAATTAGTCTTGATTTTTACCTTAAAGAAATGTGCATACCTAATACATTTACATATCTAGAATTCTATGACAAAGACTCTTGTGTCTTATAAAAAAAAATAATAATAATAAAAACAAAGAAATTCACTAATTAAGCTGGATACATGTGCCTCAAGAAGCATAAGTATTCACGCCTAAAGGTGATTTTATAATTCTATAAATAGAGTCCTTGGTTTTGTGGCCTAGTTCACTCGAATCCTTAAGTCCATGGGGTGTTTTCTCACCCGGTGCCCTAAAACCAACCAGTTTGGGAGCCACCGACTTTAAGTTCGCTACATGGGTGGATTAGAAAGCCTAAGAAAACTAAGAAATATTATTTATATATGTACGAACACATCTAATAGTCAATTAGTTAGGTATGAGGGTCTCAAGAAGCCTTGATACTTATACGAAAGAAAATTAGATGAGTTATACATAATAAAAAAAAGGAAGAGAAAATAATGATAAAAAGGCATGAGAGTCCAAGTTAAAGAATTCCTAGTAAAAGATTCACAAGGATGCATATGACTTAGGGTAACGAAAAAGATTATACAAAAATTCAATTTTGATTCTTACCTAAATTGGATAACAATTTATTATAAAGACTAAGTTTAAGAATGAATAAAAATGATAATCCTAAAACTTATAGACTACTTAGTCTTTTCAAACATATTTCAAATATTTTCCTTTTTATGGATTTTGTGGGTGTAATCCGCTGAAAACCCTCACAAGACAACACTCGTCCTCTAGGGTAACCTAGAGGTTTAACGGCTTGTTGCACGTGCTAAGTGCAATCGTGATTCCTACGAAAGTGAGTTAGGATAGATTAATTTTTCTTTTCTTTTCTCTTTCTTTTTGATTTTTACTCGAGGACGAGCAAAAAGATAAGTGTGAGGGTGTGATAGGTAGTAAAAAGTGCATATTTATCATTACATTTACTATCATGTTTCCCTGTTTATTCTTTTAATTATGCACTATTACTAAAGTTTTATTATTTAATGTGTGCAGGCCTTGAGTAATTAAAAAAATAAAAGAATAAAGCCTGAATGAAGCCCAGAAGCCCTAAAAGCCCATGTGCAAAAGTTGTAGTAATTTAGAAGTTTCTATATTATCTAACCTAATCTAAACTTGGATTTTTAAACTCTTTATTTAAAATCTAAGTGAGGAGAAGGAAGGATAAGAAAGAACTCCTAATTGCCAAAAGAAGAGGAAAAGGATGAACTTCTACTCAACCCTAGTTGCTTGCAGGACAAGACTAGAGATAAAAGGAGAAGAGTGCAAAGATAAAAAAATCGTTTTAAAAGATTTGGATTCATGATAACTTGCTTCCCAAGTTATCTCGAATTTGCAAAATAAAGAGTCGGTATGTAGAATCCAGAAGGATATATCCAGATGGACGGACCAGAGGAGGCCACGTGAGAAAACGCGTGGCCAAAGGCCAAGCTATAGCCGCGGAAACGCGGCCATAGCCGCGTTTCCGCGGGTGTTTGGATGAGATCGACTACCAGTTTTTATGGGAGAGTTGTACCGGGACTCTACTTCTTACATCTCCTATAAATATCCCTGCAGAGCAACAGAGAGGGGGCATCCAGAGACGGGAACTTAGGGTTTTTCTTTAGATTTTCTCTTTTTCAAAATTCTTGTAATTTTGTTTCGTTTTTAGCATATTTTGGAGGAGGAGAGGAGCACTGTATTTGGAAGTGACATTCAAATAAAGGTTACCTTTTCTTCTTTGTTATTAAATCTTGTCATTTAATTTTGTTTTCTGCTGAGATCTATTATTTTTTCTTCTCTCTTTCACACAAATTTTTCACATTTAACAAAAATTGAAAATAAAAAAAAGAGATGAATAACTAATTTAATTTGTGGTTTGCTAATCTCTTAAACAACCCTAGTGTCGTTTAGAAAGTGAATTGATTGATAATCACTTTTAGAAACCGTAGAATTAAAACAGTTTTCTTGAAGATTAATTGATAGTTAGGTTTTCTAATCTAGGTTACACTTCTAAATGATTCTTCATAAATTCATACTTAAGAACTTTGATAACATAACTTTAAGTTAAGACTTCTCTTATGCTATACTTAGAAGTTAGGATGAACAACTGTTGAATTTTATTAGTGCACACTAGTTAGGGTTCTAATATCATTTATCTTGCTTGAATTTCTATTAATAACCTAGGATAGATATTACTTGTTTCAAGATGATATTCACTCTTTGAGACTTGCACTATGGGTTGAGGTAGAAGATTAGTAAACTACATATCTCCAATCAAATCATTCAAATCTAATCAATCTCTCTATTTTGTTTTGTTCTAAGTGTAATACAGAGAAATCGTTCGAAACGCTTGCATTGCATCCTTCCTTGTGGATCGATCCCCTTTGGCCCTTGCTGCAGCGGATAGAATTAAAACGAGACTAAGACTTGCTAACTTTAACTTTTTATTTCTTTACAATTTCTCGTCTCAATCACCGGTTTAGAGGTCGCAATGACGTACCGATTGAGAAGCCACCAAGCTCAAAATTTTGTCGTATGATGATAAAGAAATAGTCCTTGTCGGACTGAAAGATGAGACTTAGCTATCTGCCGGTTCAGAGGTCGCAATGACATAACCAATTGAGAAGCCACCAAGCTCAAAATTTTGTCACATGATGACAAAGAAATAGTCCTTGCCGGACTGAAAGATGAGACTTGGCTATCTACTGGTTCAGAGGTCGCAATGACGTAACCGATTGAGAAGCCATCAAGCTCAAAATTTTGTCACATGATGACAAAGAAATAGTCCTTGCCGGACTGAAAGATGAGACTTGGCTATCTGCCAGTTCAGAGGTCACAATGACGTAACCGATTGAGAAGCCACCAAGCTCAAAATTTGTCACATGATGACAAAGAAATAGACCTTGTCGGACTAAAAGATGAGGCTTGGCTATCTGCCGGTTCAGAGGTCGCAATGACATAACCGATTGAGAAGCCACCAAGCTCAAAATTTTATCGTATGATGACAAAGAAATAGTCCTTATCGGACTGAAATATGAGGCTTGGCTATCTGCCAGTTCAGAGGTCGCAATGACATAACCGATTGAGAAGCCACCAAGCTCAAAATTTTATCGCATGATGACAAAGAAATAGTCCTTGTCGGACTGAAAAAATGAGACTTGGCTATCTGCCAGTTCAGAGGTCGCAATGACGTAACCGATTGAGAAGTCACAAAGCTCAAAATTTGTCGTATAATGATAAAGAAATAGTCCTTGTCGGACTGAAAGATGAGACTTGGCTATCTGCCGGTTCAGAGATCGCAATGACGTAACCGATTGAGAAGCCACCAAGCTCAAAATTTGTCGTATAATGACAAAGAGATAGTCCTTGTCGGACTGAAAGATGAGACTTGGCTATCTGTCGGTTAAGAGGTCGCAATGACATAACCGATTGAGAAGGCACCAAGCTCAAAATTTGGATGAAATTTGAAAGGATTGTCAGAGGTATATTGTTAACGTGACAACCCGAAAAGTCCACCGAAGGCTGAGTGGGACTCAGGAACTTGCTGGGGGGCTAGGAAATGAATTCCATAGAAGAATATGTCAGAGGTGTAATGTTAACGTGACAAAAAAAACTTTGTAGGGATTCAGAAAGCAATTTGTCGGAGAAAAACGAGGAGATCACTGTCATAGGTTTAATGTTAACTTAACAGCAAAATGGATGCCAGAGGTATACTGTTAAACATAGCACGGAAGGGGTCTCGTTCTCACTGGGAAAAACGAGAAAATCACTGTCATTG
The DNA here is from genome assembly GCA_038442645.1 of Agave tequilana. Lineage (NCBI taxonomy): Eukaryota > Viridiplantae > Streptophyta > Magnoliopsida > Asparagales > Asparagaceae > Agave > Agave tequilana. Next base: position 2,545 of record JAVJIF010033329.1, on the reverse strand, counting down.
GTTTAATGTTAACTTAACAGCGAAATGGATGCCAGAGGTATACTGCTAAACATAGCATGAAAGGGGTCTCGTTCTCGCAGAGAGAAACGAGGAAATCACTATCATAGGTTTAATGTTAACTTAACAGCGAAATGGATGCCAGAGGTATACTGTTAAACATAGCATAAAAAAGGTCTCGTTCTCACAGAGAGAAACGAGGAAATCACTGTCATAGGTTTAATGTTAACTTAACAGTGAAATGGATGCCAGAGATATACTATTAAACATAGCATGAAAAAGGTCTCGTTCTCGCAGAGAGAAATGAGAAAATCACTGTCATAGGTTTAATATTAACTTAACAGCGAAATGGATGCCAGAGGTATACTGTTAAACAAAGCATGAAAAGGTCTCATTCTCGTAGAGAAAAACGAGGAAATCACTGTCATAGGTTTAATGTTAACTTAACAGCGAAATGGATGCCAGAGGAATACCGTTAAACATAGCATGAAAGGGGTGTCGTTCTCGCAGGGAGAAATGAGGAAATCACTGTCACAGGTTTAATGTTAACTTAACAGCGAAATGGATGCCAGAGGTATACTGTTAAACATAGCATGAAAAAGGTCTCGTTCTCGCAGAGAAAAACGAGAAAATTACTGTCATAAGTTTAATGTTAACTTAATAGCGAAATGGATACCAGAGGTATACGGTTAAACATAGCATAAAAAAGGTCTCGTTCTCGCGGAGAGACACGAGGAAATCACTGTCATAGGTTCAATGTTAACTTAACAGCGAAATGGATGCCAGAGGTATACTGTTAAACATAGCATGAAAAGGTCTCGTTCTCGCAGAGAAAAACGAGGAAATCACTGTCATAGCTTTAATGGTAACTTAACAGCGAAATGGATGCCAGAGGTATACTGTTAAACATAGCATGAAAGGGTCTCGTTCTGCAGAGAAAAATGAGGAAATCACTGTCATAGGTTTAATGTTAACTTAACAGTGAAATGGATGGAAAGATCATTATATGGGTCTTACCATTCCATGGATGAGAATTGGTAAGTGATTTTGGAGAGGGAATCAAATGGGAACAGGTCCCTTAGGATTTTTAGCAAATCCTCAGCTGTCAACAGGTTTGATATGCCTTTACAACTACCGTTTGAGTCGGGCTAGCCATGCTATTCCCCTCAGCATGATGAGTTATCGAGGACTTATGTTGGGCTTAAAGGCCAACATTTTCCTCTATCCTTAACCGTTAAAGGTGTTGGATCATGTGGTTAGTGCATGTAACCTTGATTCTCCTTTGAGACAACCAGTGTATGACCAGGTTTCTACCGATTTATGGTTGTATGATCTCGTTTGGAGGGAGAGAGAGGGCTCTCCTTGTGTGTACCTTAGACTTGAAGGTCTTGATCAGAGGTGTAATGTTAACTTGATTATAAGAAGGATCCTTAATCACGGATAATACTTCTTTAAGAACTTGTCATTGATCGGCATCATGAGTAAATTACCATCTGAAGTCATAAGGCGATATGCTCCATTTGAATAGACTGTTTCTATTACAAAGGTCCTTCCCATTTAGGCTGAAATTTGCCTTTGGTTTTGTGCGTCATGATCATTGGTCGCCTAACGGCTAAAACCAAATCTCCTTTCTGGAAGACTCTTTATTTGACCTTCTTGTTGAAGGCTTTTGAGGTTCGAGCTTGATACAACTCGATGTGCTGCTGAGCTTATAACCGCTTCTCATCTAAGGCTTCGAGCTCTTGAAGACGCAACCGATCATTGTCTTCTGATGTGATCTTAGTCATTAAAGCGACTCGCAATGACGGCATCTGAATTCTAACGGTATAACTGCTTCACACCTGTATACTAGGGAAACGACGTATTGCTTGTCGGGGTCCGAACTGTGGTTCGGTAAGCCCAAAGACATTCACCAAGCTTTTCGTCCCAATCTCGCTTATTCGAGGAGACAAACTTCTTGAGTAACTTGATGATTGTTTTGTTGAATTCTTCCGCCAAGCCATTAGCGGCAAGATTATAGGCAGTTGAAGCCACATTCTGAATTCGGTATTTATCACAGAATCGATAGAATACCTGGCTTACGAATTAGGGAACGTTATCATGGATGATCCGCCTAAGGACACCAAATTGATGAATGATGTGGTTTTTTGATGAAATTAACCACATTGAAGTTTTGACTTCAAACAGTGGTATGGCTTCTGCCCATTTTGAAAAGTAATCGCTTATTGCCAGGATAAACCGATGTCCTTTTGTTGAAGAGGGGCTGATTGGCCCTACGAATTGATTCCCCATGCTTCAAATGGCCATGAAGTAACAGTTGGATGGAGCAACTCTGAGGGCTGATGTATGAAGTCTGCATGGATTTGGATGCTTTACACCTTCGTGCATATTGGATGGCATCGGCTGTCATGATTGGCCAATAATATCCAAACCTATGCAATCTGTCTTTAAGTTTTGGACCTGGCTGATGAGTTCCGCATATACCGTCGTGTGCTTCTTTAAGCACTTCCTGTGCCTCTGAATTAGAAAGGCAACGGAGGAGGACACC
>JAVJIF010033328.1:0-89897 GCA_038442645.1 Agave tequilana | reverse complement strand
CTTGATCAGCCACTGTTCCGCCTCTAGTGGTGTCTTATTTCCTGATAAGTTACTTGGGTGCAACCTTCAAAAATCCCAGACGTTCCCCACCTTAGTTGACGCATGGTCAGAGCTTAACCCCATCAGAGCATGCTCCGCAGTCTCCTGAGCCCTCGTTACTCCAGCCTGAAGCAGACCATTCTGATCTTGCTGCAATTCCAGCATGCGTTTCAGAGTTTGGAGGATCTCCGTGTTCTCTGAGGTTGGGTCGACTTGGGAGGAAGAGGGGACATTTCTGTTCCGAGCCATGAGTGTCTGGAACAGATAAGGAATAGTTTAGAAGGGAATCTAAGGCACGAGTTTAGGGTAACGATGTGTATCCAGACAATTATAGATGCTTTTTCTTATATTTGAATCTGATTGTCTTTATATGGTGCGGAATTAAAATAAAACCTGGCTCTGATACCAACAAAACCATGTCACGCCCCGCTTCCCAAAATACAGAATACGGGTACGTGACGATGGCCAGCAGATACTCACGAAGAGGGAAATCTCTTTCGTGAATACCTTACGCTGCAGTAAATGAGCCAAATTCTCGCACACATATACAAAAGACAACCAGAAGTTTCGTTTCACATAAAAGACATACATCTAAAATAGTCTTTGTCTGGATACAAGATTGAAAACATAACAAAGTAGAAATAAAAGAAGAAACAATTTTGGTATCGGGATATAATAACAAGACAAAATGCCAAAATACATAAGATAAGAAATGTCGGACTCACGCCTGGTAATCTTCCTAGGTTCCTTCGAACAGTGGCTCGTCAGTCTCCTCAAGCTCTGATGCTGAAAAATTAAGGTCCGTCAGAAGCGGACTAGCATGTGCACACACGAGAAGAGGAAACAATAATATGGAAATGTGAAAGTAAAGGGCAATATAAGTAGAGCACTGGAATCAATGAATCATAAATCTGACAGTAATATAAACTGATAGGTAAGATACCAATGAGAGTAACAGAATAGTCAGGTGAAATAAGGTCATGTATGTATACTATGACATGTATATAAGGAGCATGAAGCACCCTTGACAAGTAATGTCATATATCATAATCATCAGGTCACACGATCTCAAGATCACAAGTTAAGAATCATATGGCAAGTCCAGGAACATCATGTAGTCAAGATTATCCTTGTCACAAATGATAATTCTAAGTCTAGTATGTTTTATTATCCTAACTAATGCAGCTGTTCTGTGCCCCATCCCACAGGACAACTACATATCAATAAGTGATGCGTTAGTGGATCCTGATAATAGGGAGAAACAGTTCATTGTACTCAGGTAACATGTAAGATGTAATAACAGGAGCGCACATAAATAACAAGATCACGTGTGGCATCCAAACCCACAAGGGGTCGCCCTTCTAAGCACACCTCCCTGGATTTCCCCTACTACAGTCTCCCCCAATAACCCCGGCTTGGTTAATTTTATTAATTAATGTAAATGCAAGATAATGTGTGACTCAGCGTGACAGGATTAGGGACCAGTATTAAGAGTATTCAGTATCAAATAGTAGTTACTTTACATATCAAAATTTCAGAAAAAATAGAACATGGTGATGACAATGAGTGACAAATGCATAATAGTATAAGTGATGCCAGTGTATTAGGATGTAGACATAATCATAAAATATGAATCATGACATAGGGTGACGTCAACTTACTCGTACAATATTTACTAATTTATAGTTATACTTGAATGATTATTTATGTATCAAACATCCTATGCATGCATGTCTTACAATACATGAGATCAAAGAAGGACATGAAAATTGAGATCGGAAAGAAATTTATAAACTAACAAAGGGACACAAAGGAGAGAGTATGTGTACTTGCCTGATGTCGTTGAAATCTGAATTCCTGTAACTGCAACCGGCTCTGGGTAAAATTCGCGGCCTAAATATTACGTGAATTAATTAGAGACTTGACATGTTATTTATTCAGTGATAAGTTAAGTGATAATGTATTTTTTTACTATTTATTATAATTTTGGTTGGTTAATATTTTCAAATAGTAATTCAATTTCTGAAGTTATAGCAACTATTTTAAAAACATAATTTCATACTAAAATACATGCATAAGCTGATAAATTGATGTATAATATTTACATATACTGAACTATGAATTTCATATTTTTTGTGCTATTTAGTAATTTATTGGTCATTTGTAAATAAATGATCATTGAATAGTAATTACAAAAATATTTAATTTCATGTTATTCTAAGTAATATTACATCAAAATAATTTTATAGAGTTTCAAATTTAGTTTGTGATTTTCTATAAATTTTCTGGAATTTTCTAGAATTTTCTGAATTAAAATAAACCTAAATATCAATAAAAATAAATAAAAAGCTTAACGGGTCTATTGCTACAGTAATGAGTTTGGGTCTGGTTTGCTATAGTAAATGCAACAATTATTTTTCTACTTATTTTTATTTTATTTATTCCTTTTCTTTTTCTTTTCCTTTTTCTTTTTCCTTTCTTTCTTTCTTTGTCTCTTTTTCTTTTTTTTCTTTTTTTTTTATGTTGGGTCGGGTTCGGGCCCGGGTTTGTATCCACAGACCCAGACTGGGTCTGTGCCCAGCACAGACCCAGTCGGGTCTGGCCGAGCCCGACCAGGCAGGCTGGGCCTGGCCTCGCTCGACCAGACCCAGGTTGGGTCTGGTCTGGCCTGACCTGGCCAGGCGGGGCCTGGTCTGGCCTGACCAGACTCGGGTCTGGTCTGGCTCAGGCCAGACCTGGCCTGGTCTGCACTGTGATGTGCACAGTGCAGTGCACAGCACAGTTCAGTATTTTTTTTATTGCAAATAAATTTTTAAAAATAAATTAAAAATCATGATAATTAGGAGGCATATCCTAGGTGTTCTAGAAAATTTTATTATGATTTTATCATGCATTTTATAAGGTGAAATAAAGCTAACATGTAACGCATACTACGTGTTCGGTGAAATGCCACAACGAACTAAATTCTACAAAAATACAAAATAAAATACCTGAAATGCTTCCCTTCAGTCTGAATCTTCTTCTCCTCGTCCAGCACTTCAGAATCTCGTCAAATTTGAAAGAGGGGAAGATATTGTAGTGGAAGAAAGAAAGAGAAGTTTGGGTTTTACAAGTGACTTGAGATAGTGAGATGTCCCTTTTATAGGCACCACACACACCCCTAAGCCCCCCTGAGAGTTTGGCTACGTGAGAGATGAAAAACACCTAGAGGGGGGGTGAATAGGTGTAAGTGCTAATCTAAGAAACTAAATGCAAACTAAGTGCGCTAAATGCGGAAGCTAATGCAAATTATGCACAAACTAATACAATACAACAAGTGTAGCCGAATTCCCCTTGCGAGGCTCTGGACTAACTCCCCTTGATTCCCCTTGAAATGGGTTGAGGTGCTATGTGAAGCTCTTGTTGGATGAGTATAAGTTAGGCACACACACACAAGCAATCCAAGCAATATAAAATACACACAATCAAGCCAAGCATATAAGAATGAATAGCAATATGAATAAATGCAAGGCAATATGAAATATGCACAACACAAGCAAATATGATATGATATGAATATGATGCTTTGCACAAATATAAGAGAGAGAGTTAGAGAGACAATGGATCAATACGCAAACACCAAGATTTGTTTCGAGGTTCGAGCACCTTGCTCTACATCCCCGCCTACACCACCGTGTAGGATTTCCCAATCCACTATAAGGAGTACCTAACTCCTCTCTCAACTTACAAAGCCACCGAGGCTACAACAACCACAATCCACAACACCTCTACCGAAGAGGCTCACAACCAACACTATCACCTCACACTTGAGGGATACAACTCAATCACCCGATCACCTCTACCGAAGAGGGATTCACAAATAAAAGGGTGTTTACAACAAAGAGGTTTACAACAAACAACCTCAAACTCTTCTCTTTCTTTTTCTCTTATCTTTTCCACAAAAACAAGATCCTAATAGTTTAGGATAGAAATAGCTCAAGTGTGGAATCAAGGTGTTTTTGAAAACCAGCAACAAAGAAAAACTACTTGGGAAATCACTTGTAAAAGATAGAAAATGAAAAACAAAACAATCTCCCAAAACCCTAGCTTTCTTTGATTTTCCAAAAACCCAAAACAAATAAGATGAAATCTTTTTGGCTTAAAAAACTCTTTTAAAACTCTTTTAAACACTAGAGAAAGTCTGGAATTTTTAGCTCTAAAAATCTTAGCCAAAACAATGGAGAAATGGGGTATATATAGCCCCTAGGAAAAACTAGCCGTTAGGCTGATGTGGCAGTCTGACCAACTGCCGGTCGACCGGTCCGGTCGACCGCCAACGGTCAAAAATGTGACCGTTGGGCAACATCGGTCGACCGGTCCGGTCGACCGAAATAAACCGAGAGCAGAGCTCTCAGGCCCGGTCGACCGGCCCGGTCGACCGTCCACTGTGCCTAACAGACGTGCACGTCTGTGCACGTCGGTCGACCGGATCGGTCGACCGGCCCTTGGTGCGGTCGACCGTCCCGTCGGCCGACCAGCCTGTCAGCACAAAAACCAGGTCAGAAAAATTTGGAAAAATATTTTCTAAAAAATCTTTTATCTCTTTTAAAAATACCATAAAAATTGTTTTATCATATTATGTTGAAACATAAACATGTGATAAAAATTTCAAGACATATATCAATCATATCAATTCATTTTTGTGTCTTGCCAATTTTATCAAAAACAAAACTTGTATTTTTATCAAACTTGATTTTTCCAAAGCATGAATAGGATAGTCAAAATAAGTTTGTTTACCAAGTTAAAGCATGTATGTATAAATAGAGAACATCTACTATACATATAACATATGTAAACTTGTTTTGATCTATTATTCATGAAAACCAAAAACCAAATCATGAAACGTGTGTGTTTTGTGCACTTGAGCATACCAACTAAACTAAGCTTTATAAATGGATCTAAACACATAAACTAAACTAACTACACTAGGATACCTAAGTCTTCCTTGAGGAACTCCATCTTCAAGTAGACTTGCTCCCAAACGCGATCCACCGAGTGCAAAGGTATGATCTTTAAGCTTTGGCACCGGAATCATTATGAATAGCTTCCAAACACCTCTTGTTGAAGCTAATCACCAACTAATATCCTGTTAATGATCTGAAACTTAGAAACACAAGAATATTAGTAAACATAACTACATGAGTGTTGATCATCATCAAAACTAGAGTGGAAGGCCATTGGGCCAACAATCTCCCCCTTTTTGATGATGACAAAACTCATGGTGTTATATATGCATGGATTAAAGATAAGCTTCAAGGAAGCTCCCCCTTAACTCATGCATAGGGATAAACAATAAATATATGCAATGAATATTAAACATGAAACAAGCGTATGCATAAACAATAATGCATAAACAATAAATGGTTCTAGATATCAAATGGAATATTCAAAACAAAATAAGCTCTAGATACCAATTACAAAACAAACTCTATAAATCAATAAACTTAATATTCTTGAGATTAAAACATAATATATGCATAAACATAAGCATGCATATAAAACACAAATACTTCTCCCCCTTTTTGTCAATCATCAACAAAGGGGTAAACAATCAAAACCATAGATAAAATGAGGGGTAAAAATCTTTCTTCCCCTTTTTGTCAATCAAAACAATGCGAACAATGTTCTCCCCCTTTTTGTCTAAAACAAAAAAAAAAATCAATAAGGGGTGACTACAAACATGATATCAATTAAAAATATGTCAATGAAGCATCTTGATACCAATAAACAAGAATCAATATATGTTATATGCTATATACATTCATGAAGAGGAAGACGCTAAGTTAGCTTCCCTACACATATGCATTACATGAAGAAGGGATGACAAGCCCAATTCACATAACACATATTATGTAATGCATAAGAGGAGATGTGAAGCTCCCCCTACACACGTATATCATATAAAGAAGAGTTGTCAAGCTCCTCAATTTATAATATACTCAACATGAATCTATATGTAAGAGAGATGTTAAGCTCTCCTTGCATATAGGAAATACAAATCAAAACTTTGAATATTTTCTTTAAACAACATTTTGAGATACCAATTGTAATTAAACATAACAAATTACCAATTGTAAAACAACATAACAAATTTTGAATGTCTAAACACAAATTTTGATACCAATTGTAAGAATATATTTCATTTTGAAAAACATATAAACAAATTTGATGTTGACATCATATGTTCAAAATAACAACTTTTGATCATAAAGAGTGGGAGTACAAATACCAATTGAAATGCAAAATCAAATTTTCTCCCCCTTTATGAAATACAAACTAAAGTCATGCATAGTCTTGATAACAATTTAAAAGTAATCAATTTAAACAAAATTGAAACTCAAGCAGTAGCATAAACACAAACATATATATGTATGAAAAATAGATACCAATAGAAATTGATATACTTGGAATTTAAAGCATACATACATACAAAACATATATGAGTATACCAGAAGATCAAAATGATACCAATTGACATAACAATAAGTTCAAGTGTATACATCATATTCTCTACCACCCAATCATAATTCAAGTTTTAAAGATTTTCAATTTAGGGCATACATGAACATGATCTCCCATCCTACCGCCCTTCGATGGTAGGGGTTTTAAAAATAGATTTGAAATATAGTTTAGTTTGAAAATCACTACCAAATTGAATAACATCGCAACTAGTTAAATGGAAAACTTGTTAACTAGTACGAAATCCTTTAAGCAAGGAATAAAACAAAAATGAAATTCACATGATAATCATCACTCTAACCAATAAAGCATAACTCATGAGAAACAAAACATGAGCAATAGACATGAGTGTACAAATAATATGTGAAGATCATAATCATGAAAATATTTTCATTAAGCTCAATTAATCCTTAAACACGAAATCATCAAAACTATCTAATCTTCAAGGCATATGTATGTCTAATACAAACTAAAGTATACATACATATCCAAAACTCAACGAGTCCACTAAATGTATATTCATTAAGGCACGTGGCTTAAAAAGGATACTCATGTATAGTCAATAGTTTGGATAAGATGGACATATACATGAAGTTAAATATTGACACAATAAACATGACAATCATGAAAACAAGAAAAGCATGAAAAGTATGAAAATTTAGCTTTTCATTAAACAATTTGATACCAATTCTTTTCAAGGTATATGTATGATTTGTCAACACAAGAAGTATACATACATATCCCTTAAACACACTTTGAGTCCATAATAGATATTTGCATGAAAGGCAAATGACTCAAGGGGTATACATGTATATCTTCAAGTTTGGCAAAATACACATATACATGAAATGAAAACTCATAAAACAAATTCAAAAATGGAATACAAGTTTGAAATGTATGAATCATCAAAACTAGACTATACTAGCACATCTAATGGGTTCAAATAAGCAATCAAGCTCAACATATATAGATTTATTTGTAGCCCACTCTATGTACAAGTATATAACTAGTCTTAATGAAAACAAACATCTAAACATATATTTAAAACATGAAGCATCAAAACAAATATAAAAGTCATCATGATAAAACTAAAACATGATTACTATGTAAATTCACATGTATTAGATTCATGATGTACATTATAGCTCAAACAAAAGTGAGAACACTAATTATGGGTTCATATAAGCATGTGTGTCTCAAATACTATATATGTATGTCAAGGATCTAATAAACATGGAATGAACATACTAATCCATAGACATCAAAAACATGCTATAAACATTAAAACATGGAAAGCATGTAAACAATAAATGGGAGTAAAGGATTGTTACCAAAACCGAAGAAGCAACTTTCCTCGTCTCCAAAACTTGGTGGTCCTCTCCACCGTCTCTTCCCTTGAAAGTGATGCATCCATATGATTTCCTTTAAGTACGGAACGCATCCACTCCAAGGTGTCATCACTCTCACGTCATGTGAGAGCCCACACCTACATCAAAAATAATAGGAGGGGTGGTCTTTGGTACCCATATCTTCTTGGGTCCATGGGGTTAGTACCTTCTCTAACCCAAACAAAATTCTTTGCTAAATTAGGAGTATGTAATCTATCATAACAAAATTTAGCAAGGTGGCCCTTACGTCCACAATGTGTACATGAGTACACATGAGCATACATGTGTTGATGGTGTTCGTGAGGAGCATGTGTATGCCGTGGAGGGTGTGCATGCATAGAAGTTGGAACTTGTTTCTTTCGAACCAAGGTTTCCAATCGTGAGTGGTTCATGGCACATTGGCTCATAGTGGAGCCCAAACAATCAATCTTCTTCTTAATCAAACAAATATCATCATTAATTTTAGAAGAAGTAGTGTGGCATGCAATAGGTGAAGTGTGTGATACTACCCTAGCATGGCAAACATGTGCATCAATTTTATTTTGTAAAACATTGTTTTTATCTAAACAAACATTCAACTCATTTGAAATAGAAATAATCTTATTTTTCAAAGCAACATTCTCCTTTAAAACAAAATCAATTTTTGAAGTCAAATTTTCATTCTTCTTCAAAATAGCATGGCAATCATTTTTAGATTTTAAAAATTCATTTTCATTAAGTGCAAGATCAAGTTGAGATTTTAATGAGTCCCTCTCATTATAGACCTCAACCTTTTCTTGCAAAACACAATCAAGTCTAGAATGCAAACACGTATTTTCTTTTTCAATTTCTAGACTTTTCTTTTTCAAAATCTTATATTTTTCTATCAATTTTTCACACACAATAGATAGTTCTTCATTCAAGGCATGGGGATCAACATAATCATTTGAAGAACTAGCACAATCATTACTATCTAGGTGGGATTCCGAATGTACCTCAAGGGAGTCATTCCCTTGGACCATGAAGCATTGTGAATCGGATTCTCCACTAGATTCCTCTTCTTGGATTGGCAATTGAAGCTTGGAGGTGGTGGTTGTTGTCAATAGATTCCATACTGTAAAAGCGGAATCAAAGTTAGAAACACGTAAAAGATAATCTTTAGATAAAGTGCTTCTAATGGCCTCTAGGGCTTGTGCATTGGCCCCTATATGATTGCAATCACTAGAAAGGATTCCTTGGTAATAGCAAGATAAATTTTATGACCTAGGGTTTGTAAATAAACAGTCATCCTAATCTTCCAAACATGAATGTTGGAAGGGTCATACATAGGTGGGGTCATGAAGGCCATGGTAAACTATATATGAATGTGCAAACAAACAAATGCAAATGAGATTAGCAAGCAAATGGATCACTCCTAGGATGTTAAGCCTAAGTATCAGGAGCACTAGCTCTGATACCAATTGTAAAACACCTAGAGGGGGGATGAATAGGTGTAAGTGCTAATCTAAGAAACTAAATGCAAACTAAGTGCGCTAAATGCGGAAGCTAATGCAAATTATGCACAAACTAATACAATACAACAAGTGTAGCCGAATTCCCCTTGCGAGGCTCTGGACTAACTCCCCTTGATTCCCCTTGAAATGGGTTGAGGTGCTATGTGAAGCTCTTGTTGGATGAGTATAAGTTAGGCACACACACACAAGCAATCCAAGCAATATAAAATACACACAATCAAGCCAAGCATATAAGAATGAATAGCAATATGAATAAATGCAAGGCAATATGAAATATGCACAACACAAGCAAATATGATATGATATGAATATGATGCTTTGCACAAATATAAGAGAGAGAGTTAGAGAGACAATGGATCAATACGCAAACACCAAGATTTGTTTCGAGGTTCGAGCACCTTGCTCTACATCCCCGCCTACACCACCGTGTAGGATTTCCCAATCCACTATAAGGAGTACCTAACTCCTCTCTCAACTTACAAAGCCACCGAGGCTACAACAACCACAATCCACAACACCTCTACCGAAGAGGCTCACAACCAACACTATCACCTCACACTTGAGGGATACAACTCAATCACCCGATCACCTCTACCGAAGAGGGATTCACAAATAAAAGGGTGTTTACAACAAAGAGGTTTACAACAAACAACCTCAAACTCTTCTCTTTCTTTTTCTCTTATCTTTTCCACAAAAACAAGATCCTAATAGTTTAGGATAGAAGATAGCTCAAGTGTGGAATCAAGGTGTTTTTGGAAACCAGCAACAAAGAAAAACTACTTGGGAAATCACTTGTAAAAGATAGAAAATGAAAAACAAAACAATCTCCCAAAACCCTAACTTTCTTTGATTTTCCAAAACCCAAAACAAATAAGATGAAATCTTTTTGGCTTAAAAAAACACTTTTAAAACTCTTTTAAACACTAGAGAAAGTCTGGAATTTTTAGCTCTAAAAATCTTAGCCAAAACAATGGAGAAATGGGGTATATATAGCCCCTAGGAAAAACTAGCCGTTAGGCTGATGTGGCAGTCTGACCAACTGCCGGTCGACCGGTCCGGTCGACCGCCAACGGTCAAAAATGTGACCGTTGGGCAACATCGGTCGACCGGTCCGGTCGACCGAAATAAACCGAGAGCAGAGCTCTCAGGCCCGGTCGACCGGCCCGGTCGACCGTCCACTGTGCCTAACAGACGTGCACGTCTGTGCACGTCGGTCGACCGGATCGGTCGACCGGCCCTTGGTGCGGTCGACCGTCTCGGTCGGCCGACCAGCCTGTCAGCATAAAAACCAGGTCAGAAAAATTTGGAAAAAATTTTCTAAAAAATCTTTTATCTCTTTTAAAAATACCATAAAAATTGTTTTATCATATTATGTTGAAACATAAACATGTGATAAAAATTTCAAGACATATATCAATCATATCAATTCATTTTTGTGTCTTGCCAATTTTATCAAAAACAAAACTTGTATTTTTATCAAACTTGATTTTTCCAAAGCATGAATAGGATAGTCAAAATAAGTTTGTTTACCAAGTTAAAGCATGTATGTATAAATAGAGAACATCTACTATACATATAACATATGTAAACTTGTTTTGATCTATTATTCATGAAAACCAAAAACCAAATCATGAAACGTGTGTGTTTTGTGCACTTGAGCATACCAACTAAACTAAGCTTTATAAATGGATCTAAACACATAAACTAAACTAACTACACTAGGATACCTAAGTCTTCCTTGAGGAACTCCATCTTCAAGTAGACTTGCTCCCAAACGCGATCCACCGAGTGCAAAGGTATGATCTTTAAGCTTTGGCACCGGAATCATTATGAATAGCTTCCAAACACCTCTTGTTGAAGCTAATCACCAACTAATATCCTGTTAATGATCTGAAACTTAGAAACACAAGAATATTAGTAAACATAACTACATGAGTGTTGATCATCATCAAAACTAGAGTGGAAGGCCATTGGGCCAACAAGAGAAGTAGTGAGTTCAGTTTGATGAGTGGGAATGAGGGGGAGAAAGTGTAGGAGAAGTTAGAGAGAGTGGGAGAAGTTGGAGAAGACGGGGGGAGTAGAGGGAAGGTGTAAATAACTAAACATGGGCTTTCAATGGCAAAGTGGTCTGGGCGTTGGGATTTGTTGGCGTTGGCCATGAGTTCGAATCTGAGAATGAGCAATCTGGTGCTTTGATTTTTTTTAGTATTGAGAAACCAAAGGGGTAAAAGGGATATAGGTTAAATAAATTATGTTTACTTCTACACCCCAAAATCCAAGAAGGAATCCTGGTTGGTGCATTCATTTCCTTTCTACAGGGTCTCGGGTTTGAAACCTGCTACAGATGCTGGTTTTTTTTTTTTTAAATTTTTATTTTAATTTCATTTTTTTTCCTTTTTGAATAAACCTCTATGCATTATTTTATTGGATTAAACTCTATTAATTCAGAAAAATTCTCAAAAATTCTAAAAAATAAATGATATCATCCTGAACATTGTTGTGAAATCAGATTTCTAAAATTCATCCTCGATTGTTAATTAAAAATCTCAGAGTTAGTCTGTGACATCGATCGACCCCGAATTGAGATTCTTCTCTAATAATTCCCAAAAAAATTCCAAAAATCTCGAAAAATTAAAAATAATGGAAAATGATATTTTGAGCTGAAATGACCTTAATCTGACTATCAGGATAATTAAATCATCACCAGATACCAGTATTGACATACGTATATTGGGAACCGAGGGTTACAGTACTCATGGAAGAGATTTCACTTTTTGTGAGTATCTGCTAGCCATCGTCACGTATCCGTATTCCGTATTCTGGGAAGCGAGGCATGACACTTAACAATGGATGGTCTTGTATCTCTTGCAATAATGGTAGGAGCACTATTCTTCTGTATGTGCAGTGAGAGATCATACGGATTAGTCTTGAGCGTCTAACTCATGGCTAGTCCTTAAAGGTGTTGTAAACCTCGTTGATGGAGAGCTTCAGTGGAGTGAAATGATGTTCCAGCAGATTGTAAGTTCAAAAGGATTTGGTGGAAGGATAAGGTGTGCTTATTTCTTGAAGGCAAGTTGCCCCCGGTTCTGACCTTGGGAGCGAACGGAGGCTTCATGCGGAGACTTTGAATTTTCTCTGACATCACCATGCTTCGTGGTATGGTTGAAGGAAGTCTTCATTTCTTCCTCCAGCTGGATGTAGAGCTGAACTCGTGATAGGACCTCGCTCATCCGAGTGATATTGTGCTGAGGAGGTGCTTGTACAGAGGGTGAGAAATTTGTACCCCGCTGATGAATGCGAGTGCAAAGACGTCCTCACCGTAGTTGGAGACTTTGGCGAGTTGGCTTTGTAAGAAGCTAATGTATGATTTAAGGCTTTCGCTCTACCTCATCTTGACAGAGAGAAAATGATGACTGTTCTTCTTGGCCTTATGGTAGAAGATGTACTTAGTGAGGAACGCCTTGGTTACCTTCTCGACATTATGGAGAAAGCGAGGCAATACAGAGTAAAACCAATTTGATGCCACACCTTTCAGACTGAAGGGAAAGGTAATGAACAAGTGTGGGTCATTGTGAAAATTGGAGTTGAAAACTTTCTCGAGAACTCGCATTCCAGGATGTCTTCGGAGAGGGAGAAGTCAGAAACTTTGGCAACTAAAGGTATTGGGTGGCCTTACAGCTTGGCTTTCGCAATCCGTCTCCTAATCAGTTTTTCGAGGACTCAGAGGTCAGGAGATCTGCCAACATCAGGTTCTCTTTCCGACTACGCTGATGACTGGTTATTCTGGAAGGCAGTGATTTGAGCCTGGAGTTGGTCGTTGAGCCATCTTAATGCCTTCTGCTTACGGATGACATTCTCATTATCAAAAGCTGCCTGTTCCTGATTGGGTTTATTATTCCTTCACCTGCTTTTTCATGTCAATGAACATCTGTAGGAACTGGTCTTCATGCCACTGTGATGGTCAGGCACTGGCAATTGCTCCTTGAGGTGAGGAGAAGCCGGTGTTCTCAGTTGTATGTGGCTGAATGTTGGATGGTGAAATGGTCGTGCCCTGAGCAGTTGTGATGACCTTACTTTTGAATGTTAAGCCGTTGACGGCTCACTTTCTTGGGGCCATGATCGATCTGGAAGAGGCTTTTTAAGGAATGTTTTTCAGATTTTCAAGAGAGATATCTTGAGTGCAAGGACTCTGATTCAATTAGAGTACTATTTATAGTGGAGATTTTTCGCTGTGAGTGATCAGATGGTCGATCTACACCACAGACGAGAGTGTGTTTAAGATGTAAATGCAAAATAATAAACACAATACAAAAAACAGATGAAGACACGATATTTTTATGTGAAAACTCAAATTGGGTAAAACCACAAGAAGGAGAAGGAAGAAAATTCACCACAATTCGCTGGTATGGAATGGAATTTCTTTGAGTAAAATTGGATGGAAGGAAAATCCCCCTTTCTCATTGGAGAAAAAGGTTTATTTGTACAGAACTTCTCCTCTTCAGGCGGATGGGGCACTGGCCAGACACGTATAACTGTTCAATATTCATGTGCGGGTTTGTTGTAATGATCGCGATTGCTGGGTGATGGTTGAGATTGCATGTAGGGATTTCGTCATTATCCATAATTGTCTGCCTTGAGCGCATGGACGTTATACTCTTTCAACGTGGAAGAGGGGAGAAGGCGTGATTGCATGCAGATATCTCGATGGCTATTACTAGAGATTTCTGGGTGAAGCTGGAGATGTTGAACTGTAAGTGACTCTGGAGAGTGACGCCTCCAGGATGGGTTGTTTGCTCCGGGATGGCTCTGCGTGGTGGAACTTTGGAGGTTGACTTGAGTTCAAGTTAGAGTGATTCTGAGAACTGTGGATGCCCTCGGGAGGGTCTAATGTGCCAGAGACAATTAATTGTTGCGAAAACTTCAAAAAAGAGGACTCGGTTACTTGGATACGTGCCAGCATCTTGCTAAGTATCAATTTTTGACCACTACACTAGATTAAATAGAAATTTACTAGAAGGTATTGGAAATCTCTATTTCTATAGTAAATCTATCAATAATGATGTAGCCAAAAAATATTCTCTAAGTATGAAAATTAGTTAACATTTCTTGTAACTTATTCTTATTTCCAATTTAGTTTTTTTCCTTCTGTTTTTTTCCTAAAATTATATATTCTATATACTATTTTCCCCCTTTCTTATGAGAATATCCGGCTTCTCCACTAGGCACGAATGACCTATGTCCACAAGAGAAAGGGGAAGAGTGCACTATAATTTGAGAAATACAAGATGTGGAGAATCTTTAAAAAATGAAACCCTAAACCTTGTACACCCATAAAAACTCTCTCGAACCGTGAACTCTATGAAATAAGAAAATGCAAAAGAAAAAAAGGAAAGAGAAGATAGAAACTCTATCGAAAAAAGTAATAGAGACACATATGTACATAGTTGATCTCCTTCTCAAAACATGAAATGACTAAAGTTCCTAATCATTAATTCTCCCAACCATGTAATCCAAACTGAACCCGCACCAAATAACGAGTTCTTAGTGATTTAGGAGTCCAAACCCGAGTCTGTTACTTTGTTCCTTCCAGACTGAGCTCACAAGACCTTTCTTTTTGACCTTTTTAACTCTTGGTTGGGTTGCCCAATTCAGTAAGCAAATTCAGTATGATACTGGATTTTAAAAATAATGAAACAGTACTAGAATTTGTGACTTTTTTGTATATAATCTTTTCTGTTTAGAGTACTTTTACTAGCATAAACACAATTTAAGCTTTAGCTCAAGTGGCTACTTTTAATTCTAAGTTATTGGAGGTCACAAATTGAAGTCTTGGTGTGTGTAATATTATTTTTAAATTTTTTCTCTTTTGTTATATTATATTTACAAGCACACTGAAATTCTTATTATATTATGCTCACACTGGAAAAAAAATCCTGCGTCCACCACTGTTTCAGTCACTGTATTGATGAACAGTTTGCGAGCAAATCAATCAACCAATGCCATACATGTGTCACGAATATTACAAAATCATGTCCGGAGAATTTTGTTTTTCCAACAGACGAGACATACAGGATAAGAAACTGCTATGGAATTGGTTTGAAGGGAAGAAGCCTATGAAGCATCCTCAAATTTCCATTTAGACTAATAATTTTCTTGTAGCCCAGGCCTACCTATCTACTTCCAAATGCAAAAGGGGAGCAGTTAGTTATATTTTCCACAACGCAAAAGACTTAGGTTCATGTGCATGCATGTTTTTTGCACGCAAAGGAACCTTCCAAATATTGGAAGTCATATGTGCTAGCTAGATTATTATCATTTTAATCCTAAATTTGCAAGCAAAAATAGGATATATATAAATTTAGACTTCAAACATGCACCTGGTAACCAAACTAGCTAGCTGAGTACCAGGTCCTCAGATATATTTGTGTGTGAAACTGAGGATATTTTGTACATTTACGCAAATATATGGCATTCATATGTTTGCCATGTTTTGGAATTGCATGTCACGTACTCATATCATATATCATATCATATTTTTAATCTCTCCTCCCGAAAATTATGGTTAGGTCAATCGAATGGCGTGATGCATGTGTCAAGGATTACCCAAAAAAAATATATATATATATATATTTTGGATAGTTTTCCATACCAATCATATGTTGGATCAGAATTTGATTGCTATGAGGAGAAGAGGTCAACCAAGCTAATGCTGAAATTTCTAAAATTATTTGATTGCTACGGAGAAAAAGATGTTGGATATCAAATTTCTAACAACCAGAAACTATGTGCTAGATCCTCGCCTGATCTTCAAACATGTCAATCACCGCAGCCAATGCGTTCTGAGTTGTCTTAATTTACAGCTCGAAATATAAATGGAAGTCTTCAACCATCATTTTCTTCTCCAACTCACAGAAAATGCGGCCGGCCCAAGCCTAACTAATTATTCCCTGTTTTAACTAACTAATTATTCCCTTTTTTTTTGACTAACTAATCATAGAATAAATTGCAAAAAAAATTTGTATTATCAGCATTTTACGGTCTATTGAAATAAATAGAACACTCCATACTCTATTAAATTCACCTAAAAAACAAGAAAATCAAAAACCTATACTATTTTATTACTTGTCATATGGGATTTGATAGAGAACACATCTGCATATCATCTAATTAAGATTTGACCCAAAAAAAATTTCCTATACAGTACTATCTTAGAGGTCGCATAAACTATTACTATTAGATTTGACGATAGGATATTGGAGTTTTCAAGTGAATTCAATAGAGCAAGTAGATATTTTGCTCATTTGAATCAAATAACAAAATCTTATGCAAAACGCTATTAGAGTAAAGAGGAGTTTTTCTGTAATTAACCCTATCATTAAAGATGGCTGTTATTGCTAATGACATGTGATTGATATATTTTTGAGGTTAGCGCATCTGATTGCCAACGCTAAGTAATTGAACGTTCCAAATAAGAGCGCGTACAAGATTTGCCTTTTCTACGTGCTTGGTTCAAAGGCTAGCTGTCTCAGACTCTGTCCCCTTGGCCTTATGCCCTGCTTATAAATATCAAACAAAATGGTAATGTCTGAATGATAACACCATTAATTAGTAATTGAAGCAAGCAAAGCAAAGCAAAGCAAGCAATATTCAAGGTTTCTTCACCGTCTCATTTCCGTTGTAGAGATCTCTACCAAAACTTGCCATGCACAAGAAGAGCAACATGCAGCTCTCCATAGGTTTGGTACTGGTATTGATGGGGCTCTTTAGTTCTGCAAGCCCAGCCTTGGCCGAGACTCATTACCTTGACTTTGTTGTGAGTTTTCTTTGCTTTGATTGATGTTCTAGTTAGATAGTATGCTTCCGTTGTTGTTGCATAAGCATTAATTTATTTTTATGCGTGCATGCAGATGAAAGAAACATCCTACACTCGACTTTGTCACACCAAGAACATCCTGACCGTGAACGGGCAGTTTCCGGGGCCAACAATTTATGCTCGTAAGGGTGACACCGTCATCGTTAGGGCTTACAATCAAGGAGACTACAACGTAACTCTCCACTGGTAAGAGAGAGCAGGGGGAGAGAAGTAGAGATGATATATATAATTAATGTCGGAGTTAATTTGTAATAATATATAATAATCTGAATAAATTTAGGCACGGAGTGGCCATGCCTAGGAACCCATGGTCCGATGGTCCCGAGTACATCACGCAATGCCCCATCCAGCCTGGAGCCAATTTCACGTACATGATCCAACTCACAGAAGAAGAAGGCACTGTGTGGTGGCACGCACACAGCGACTGGACGAGGGCCACAGTTCACGGTGCCTTCGTCATCCACCCGGCGAATGGGACCACCTTTCCCTTCCCCACGCCCTACAAAGAGATCCCGATCATACTAGGTAGGTGACCTAACTACTGTTTCTTTGTGCGCGTCCTTAATTAATTGTAAACTACGTTTGTATATATGCATGCATACTATTAAATCATGATGTATGTATATAAATGCATGCAGGCGAGTGGTGGAATGCTGATGTAAACCAAGTGATTAACGAGGCATTGAAAACAGGCGCTGACCCTAACATTTCTGATGCTTATACCATCAACGGACAGCCTGGGGATCACTATCCCTGCTCCAAACCAGGTACACATATCATGTATATGAGCATGGATATACATCTGAAAAACTTTTCTTTAAATATTTCTTTTTTATTTACTCTTAAAAAGATACCCATTACTGTATGCAGAGACCTTCACCGCTCTGGTTGAACAAGGCAAGACCTATCTCCTCCGAGTCATCAATGCAGCCATCAACAACGAGCTTTTCTTTGCCGTCGCCGGGCACCGTCTCACCGTGGTCGGAAAGGATGCCAGCTACACCAAACCATTCTCCGCGGACTACATCATGATCACCCCGGGCCAGACCTTTGATCTCCTTCTCCACGCCAACAACACCGCCAACAACCGCTACTACATGGCCGCCGCTCCTTATTCTTCCGCCAACAACGTTACTTTCGACACCACCACCACCAAGGCCATCTTACAATACAATAATACCCCTCCCACCACAACCGATCCCCTTCGCCCATTTCTTCCGGCCCACAACGATTCCACCGCCGACAACAGCTTCGCCGCCCGCCTCCGGTCACTGGCGAGCGACCAACACCCGGTTGACGTTCCCCAGTCCATTGACAAACGGATCATCATCACTGTCTCAGTCAACGAGCTTTCTTGCCCGAACAACTCGTGCCAGGGACCAGGCGGTAATCGCCTATCGGCCAGCCTCAACAACATAACCTTTGTTACCCCTTCCATCGATGTGCTCCGGGCTTACTACCAGAACATCTCCGGGGTGTTCGATACGAATTTCCCTAACCGGCCCCCGTTCTACTTCAATTTCACCGGGGACGACTTGCCGCAGAGCCTGGTTTTCCCCAAGCCCGGGACCGAGGTTAAGGTGTTGGAGTACAATACGAGCGTGGAGGTGGTGTTCCAAGGGACCAACTTGCTCGCTGGGGAGAACCATCCCATGCACTTGCATGGGTTTAGCTTCTATGTGGTTGGTAGAGGATCTGGCAACTACGATGAGGAGAGGGATCCCTCGGGATATAACCTCGTGGATCCTTCGTATGAGAACACCGTTGGGGTCCCAAAGAATGGATGGGCTGCAATCAGGTTCAGAGCCAAAAATCCTGGTAATTATCAACTAAATATTTGAGCTCACATTACTCGTCAAAATTAATTTAGCACTCAACTAATTCGATCAATGCAATTAATCAAACTGCAGGTGTTTGGTTCATGCACTGTCACTTAGATCGCCATGCTAGCTGGGGAATGGAAACTGTCCTCATCGTCAAGAACGGCCCAAAAACCGATACTGATGCTCAGTTGATGCCACCGCCACCCGACATGCCCCCGTGCTGATCAAAACTAAACAAGTAATGCATGCAAATTACAAATTGAAGAAGAAGCAGCTTTCGTCGGTTACAAGTGTAATCAGTTAGTTACTACCTAGTGTGACGTTATTACTCATTGATTTCTTTCATCACAAGCAAAGTTAATATTCATTGGTTTCTTTCATAATTAAGATGATGATATATAGGGAATAAAACAGACACCCACGGATTGATCCATGTCCTCCTTTGGTATTGGAATTGGACGGAGGGACAAAATTAATTGGGATTTGTTAGTGGTCATGTAGTAAATTTGTTTGTTTATTCTTCAATTCATTATTTTGTAAAGACTTGTCACCATATATTGAATATATTTTTGTTGACATAAAGTTTATGTTATCTGTATTTCCTTTCCTGGCTTTGTTTCCTTTAAATTGTGTAGTAAAGCAAAATTTATCAAATGACTCTTTAAGAAGTTAGTTGATAACTAATGATGTGTGAGACATACGGTTACCCTTTTTTTTCTTTTCTTTTTTCTTTTTGCAAGAGAGATTAAACAGATGTGGAAAACTCATGATTCTCTGCATGGAAAAATCTTTGACGAATCAACTATTTCTTTCAAACCATCTCGACTGGGAAAATACATTGTTCCATGAGCATCTTAATTCTTTTACTAGAAAAATCATTGAGTATTATTGTTCAAATCAAAGAAGATGGAAAAATTAATTCTGTTGGTTCTTTTTACTACCTTTTTGTTACAACTTTACTTTATCAAACAATATGAGAAAGAAAAATAATGATGAAGTACACTGTCTGTGTAAATCACAAGAATTTAAAATACTAACTTATTTGGTAAATATGTGCAAATGATATTGAACTAAGATTCACACATCATCTCAAATAATCAAAAAGTAAATTTGTAAAGGAAAATTCTCGGGGAATTTCTCCACATCATGAGTTATAAGTGAGTTTGTAAGTGAATAAACAGATTAAGCAAACATAGTCAACGGAGAAATTACGTGAAAAACCTGAAAGGAAAAAATCACACACACACAGAGAGAGAGAGAGAGAGAGAGAGAGAGAGAGAATTTACTATAGTTCTGATGATTACAATGAATTCTACAGGATGATCTACGATAGTTTTAGATATTTAGATAAACAGTTGTGAACCACTAGAGTTTTAGGTAATCAATTGTGAACCAACAACCCCTTTTTCGATAGGGAAGGAGCTACATTTATACCCGCATAAGCTGTAATTGTGGGTGCGGATATTTGGGATCTATATAACTGAATGGATTTGCACGATATAATCTCCTTATAGCTGCTCAGATCACGCTGCTTGATTGTAGAACTGCCATGCAGAGATATCTGCCACTATTCATAACTGTCTGTATTGATATAGGGGCGTTACAACGTTTAGAATGTGGGGATGATCTGGTGGCATAGTCAGATTTGTGAATCACGTGTATCATGCTATCCAGTTTTAAGTAACGCGGGAGTAACGAGCTCCTGTGGTCTTTGTGCCAGAACATTGAGTGGCTTCGGGAAGGATCTTTATGCCGATAGGAGAGGATTCTTGTACTGGCTGTTGGCGTCCCGGAGTCGCACATCTCTGATTGAATAGTGGATTCGGGTGTATAATATCTGATCAGATGTGGGCTCCAGGGCGAGGCCTTTCTTGGGCCCATGTACTTGAGACTTTCTTCTTAGGCCCATGTTTATCTTGTATGTGAGCTGGGCCCTCTGACAGAGAAGTGATGCCCCCGGAGTTGGGACACGTGTCACGATTATGATGAGAACCAAAATCTGACCACTATAGATGCCCTCTCCGCCTCCTCCTTCTCGGAGTCTCCAAGCGAGAAGGAGAAAAGTGGGCTAACACCATCCTTTAGCATGACCTTTCACCGAGTAGTCGGAGTGTCTTCTTGCGCTTCATTGGTGAACAACTTTTCTGCGTGCTAGTGTGGGTTGCTAAATCTGTTTGATTTTAACTTGATTTTTTGATTGCGTTCAACTTGAGCGAATGAGTATGGACGCGAAGTTGATAGTTGTCGGAATGACCAGATAGTTGGTGAAGCATATCGCTCGGTGATTTTTTTCAATGTCTCTGCTATGCCTTTTGGTTGTTAGCCTTAGGGTGAGAACTCGATATAGACTTTTGGAGTAACTGGCATGAGCGCTTCTATCTTTCAGGAAAGCCACCGTATAGGCCTAGCCTTCTGGATGAGGACCCGATATAGGATGTCAGAGTGATCATCAGGAGCTCATTCATCTTCTAGGAGTGCCTACGTGTAGGTTTAGCTGTCAGGTTGAAGACCTAATATAGGCTGTCGGAGTGACTGTCAAGAGCACTTCCGTTATTCAGGAGTGAGTCTGCATAGGTATCGACCATTAAGAGCGCTTCTGTTATTTAGGAGTGACTCGGTATAGGTTTGAGTCATCAGGTTGAGGACCCGATATAAGCTTTTGAGCGACCGTCATGCGAGCTTCTGTTATTCAGGAGTGACTCTGTATAGGCGGTGACCATCAAGAACGCTTTCTTCATTCAAGAGTGACTTTGTATTGGTATGAGCCATCATAGTGAGGACCCGATATAGGCTTTTGAGTGATCGTAAGGAGCGTTTTCATCATTCAGGAGTGATTCTGTATAGGTGGCGACTAACAAGAACGCTTCCATCATTCAGGAGTGACTCTATATAGGTCTGAGCTTTTAAGGTGAGGCCCAAAATAGGGTTTTGAGCAACTGTCAAGAGTTCTTCCATTATTTAGTAGTGACTCTGTAAGGTGGTGACCCTCAGGAGCGCATCCATCATTCAGGAATGACTCTGTATAGGTCTAATCTGTCAGGGTGAGGACCAGATATGGGCTTTTAGAGTAACCTTTAAGAGCGCTTTCATCATTCAGGAAAACCTCCATGTAAGTAGAGCTATCAGACTGAGGACCCGATATAGGCTATTGGAGTGACTGTCAGATGCGCTTTGGTCTTTCAAGAGAGTCTCTGTATAGGTCTAACCGTCAGGGTGAGGACTCGATATAGGCTGTCAGAATCACGATTAGGAGCACTTTCATCTTTCAAAAGAGCCTCTGTGTAGTTCTAACCGTCAGAGTGAGAACCGATATAGGCTATCAGAGTGACCGTCAGGAGCACTTTTTTTTCAGGAGAACAACGTGTAGGTAATTGAGGATGAACCTACACAGAAAATTAGAAGTTTAGAATTAAATATTAAGAATGTGCTAGGCTGCTCAGTACTACCGTTTAGCAAGTGGCTATGCAGATCATGATGGACAAGGAGAGACTGTAATGGAAGCTTTTAGTATGTCTTTCTAAGTTACTTAAATCGATTAGATGGTTTCTTCTTAATTTTTGAAAAGAAAAGAAAACGTGTTAAGGCTAGAAGAGGAGAAGATAGAAGAAGAAGAAGAAGAAGAAGTTGTTATTTTAAGTTAAGAAATGAAATAAAAAGACTAAAGAAAGAAGAAGTGCTAGTTTTTAGAATGTGTTTCTAAACTAGGAAAAGAAAGAAAAAAATAAAAGTTCATTTACTGATTAGTCTCTAAGGGCCTGTTTGGTTAAGGGTGGAAGTGAGGAAGTGAAGAAGTGAGGAAGTGATAATAGTTCCCTTTGGAACTTGGGAATTGGTTAGTAAGTTTTTCGGTGTTTGGATGTTGTTGGGAAGTGTGGTTTGAAAAATGTTATGTCTTTTTCGGTGTTTGGATGGTAATGTGAAAATGGAAGTGAAAAAGTTGACCACAAAGTTGACCGCAAAATAATATTAAAATAAAAATTAATTAAGAAAAATAAAAATTGCACTGTAACTAGAATGCAAGTGAGATTTATATGAGCAAAAAATTAACTGTTTTGTACTACAACTTATTACACATGAGATTTACATGACCAAAAAATTAACTGTAGCACTCTGAAAGTGAGGAAAAGGTTGTGTAAAAGAGAAAAGAGAAAAGGAAAAGACCTTTTTCCATTTTCCTTTTCCGGTGTTTGGATGAACAGCGGAAATGGGAAAAGACACTTCCCACTTCCTCACTTCCACCAAATTCCTTGAATCCAAACAACCTCTAAAACTGTATATCTCATATCATATCTTCAAATTTATTTAATATTAAATTCTGCTAATAATACCTCTCTTGCATGTTTTTAAGTCAATGGTGTGCAATGAAGAAGAAGATCCTAAATCACCAATTAATGGGTGATTAAAGGCTTATAATATAGCCATTGACCTTGGAGAGCTGTTTTGTCAAAACTAGGGGCTGAAAACTGGAAACCGGGCACTGACGCCGACAGGGGACAGACGGGACAGCGCGCAGTCTTAGAAGAGCCGCGAAAACGCGGCCTGGGCTGCGTTTTCGCGGCCGTACGGGCGCGGTCGCGCCCGTACTTTGGGCTAGGGTTTGCCCCCTGGCCCCCCTTTTCCCTGGTGCCTATAAATACCCCTTGAGGATTTACAGAGTTGGAGATATGCAAAGTTTAGGATAGTTTAGGTTAGTGTTCTTCTTCTTCCTCTTTTTTGTATTTTTCGTTTCTTATAGATCTTGTAATAGGGAGAGAGAGTGGTACATGTTGGGAAGAAAGAGTGCTTGTAATAGAAGGTGACAATATATGAAAGGTGCTCTCTTAACTTATCTTTATTTTCTTCTCTCTAATCCCTTTTACATGTGTAGCTAATTTTTCTCTCATGGCAACTAACTACTAACCACTAACTAGTCTGACTTCTTATTTGATAATCCACATGAATCTAATAGCCTCTACTTAGCCTTGCTCTTGCAAGAGCCATTGATGACTCATGATGATGGATCTAACACTCTAACATCCCAACTCTCTAACAAACTAACATTACTTTACTCCATGCTTGCTCTTATTTGGTTTTGATGGTTTAAGTGTAGCTTGCTCTTATTTTATTGAGTTTGGCTGTGATGAGTTAACATATGAGTCATGCCTTGTAAAGCTCTTGAACCAAGACTAGTGATGGACAATGATACATGTGAGGCAACTATCACTAAGAGGTTAGCATGTCGGTGGAGCCATTAGTAGTTAGTAACCATGAGTTTTCTTTATCTTTTCACTTTGTTTTAGAAATACTTTCAAAAATCACAAACATTTTATCTTCTATGTTCCCACTTCTTCGTATTTCACCATACTTCTCTTTTCATTCTTTGTTTTCTCTTATTTTCATTCTTTCAAATATAGAAGAACTTTTAATATACAAGTGAATCAATCCTGTAAAGCTTCTATCACCTCCCATCCTTGTGGATTCGACTTGTTTTAGCCTCTATGCTATAACGGAAGTATCGAGGAAGCCAAAGCACACACTTTAAATATTGATTTCAAAACATACACTTTTGTGCGCGATTTTCTCCCGATCAAATTTTTGCGCCGTTGCCAAGGATGGGAACGGTTTGATTTCACGTTTTTGTTAACCTTTCTTCTTTGTTTTTGGTGTGCAAGTCAAATTCTTTAGCATTGCAGAAGTCCACACTTTCTCTTATGTGGTTGGGTAATTTCTTGTACATTCTTATATTCTGCTGCTAAATTTTGTTAATATCACCTGTGCACTGTAAATAATTTTAAGAATTAAATAACGATAATTGGATGCTTTAAAACGGTTTAGACATTTCCATCTAGGCATGTGTCAATTTTCATTCCAATATACTGTATTTTATTCTTGTGTTGTTGTGATATTGATAGGAGGTGTACAAATGGTAGTGCATATAGTATAGGACAAACACGTGGGTGATTTACTTTCTTTGTGTGTTCATTCTTATCTATATTGTACACTTGCACGAATTAAACTTAAGGGCAAAATCCCAATGCAACATAAGGTGGGGAAGTCATTACCCTCCCTTAGCCCAAAAATCACCTCCCCACTCACGTAACCCAAGCCTAATAAAAATTGCTAGACGTTGGCCCCTAGGGACATCTCAGGCTCATTTAAGAGATTGACTTAAGGGGAAAGTTGTTAGAAGTTGACTCTTGTCAAATCACTGTCTAAGGTTGGGGATTGAGAGGCGAAACCTCGAAGAATAGTGGTTTGGCATAATTAGGCCCGTTGCTCCGGCACATATTCCTCCAACTAATCTTGCCCCTACCTGGCCGATTAACTCGTGGTCAGTTCCGACAATGTACCACTGTGGACAGTCTAACCAGTTAGGAGTCGACTAGGTCTTAGTCAACCCTAGCATAGGCTTATTTTCTTGTTCTTTTTCTTTATTTGTTTGTTTGTTTGTTTGTTTTTCTTTTTTGTAAATTGTGAAATGGATTTTAATAACAATAATTTTTTCAACCATAATATGAATCCATATTTCACTCTGACCTCATTTGTCTCGGATAACTCCGATCCGGCTATGTACAACATGAACCAACCATATAGGCCGAGTTGGGATTATCCGACTCAATATGACCCATATCCCCAATCTTATGACCATAATTGTCAGAATAATTTTCACTCTTCACAGAGTTCATGGGGATTCACCTACCTCGAGTCCAATTTTTAACCATACTGTCCACAATTTTCACAATATTCACTCCCTGATTTTGATTCATATGCTCCTTTTCCTGAACCACCAATTGAAGAAATATCATCATTGGAAAAGAGTTTGGAAGAAGTGATAGAGGCCCAAAAATAATTTGAAAAAATGGTAGCCTCATCATGTCCACAAATTTTCAAAATTCATGTAGTTCTTTTCCAGAATGACTCAAAGGAAAATCATTATGGGAAAAAACTATGGAATTCGTGCAAGAGACCGAGCGCATAATACAAAATATGATTGACCTACCATGTCCACCAAATGTTCATACGACTCACGAATCATGTCATTTTGAAAATCCAGCTTCAATTTCATCATACCAACCTGAACTTCACCAACATCAACCTCTTGATAGTTTGGCAAGTTATCCATTTCCTACAATTGAACTTGAAGATGAATGTGAACTTGAGTTTCAATTTAGCGATTCGAGTCCAATTCTTGAATCAATATCGACTCCTGTAGTGTTACCTGAACTAAGTAACGTTGTTGAGCCAGTTTTGATTCGCATAATTTCTAAACTTGAATCAACCATTTTACCCATTCACATTCCTTCTGTGGACGAAAATTAAGATTCAATTTCCTTACATCCTTTTGAACTTGCCCAAAATTTTGAGAACCACCTTGACATTTTAACAAGTTATCCTTTTCCCAAAATTGAACTTGAACCTGAATGTTATCCTGAACCTCATGTGCATAATTTCATTTCACTTTTTGATTCAATAATGACCCCGGTGTCTTTACCAGATTTTTTCTATATTTCGAAGTCAACATTGAATCCTGTACCAGTACACCGTGAAATTGAATTACCAATATCTTATGATCACACTTCAATGATGGGGAAAGTGTGTGAACATCAATTCTTTGGTTTGGATCCTATTTTTGAATCAATTTTGACTCTCATTGTTGACTCTCGACTTGATCTGAGTCATATTCCTGAGTCGGTGTCAGTTTTTACTTCTGTTCCATTTGAGTCCAAATAACTAATCTGCTAAAATCACACTTCATTGTTGGACAAGGATGTTGAAGAAAATGACTCAGTAATAATTTTTGAAAATTAGCAATTAGATGGGGATAATTTTTTCAATAAGACCATTCATTCAATCATTCTTTTACTGGGTCGTATTAGAGAGGTCATTGGTGGGTTTCTACAAGATCCACGATATCTTAATTGGGTAGCAACGCTTGGCCCAGTCAGACCACCACCGGAACTACCACCATGAGGTAATCTTCCTTCCCTCTCCATTTGTTTCATGTATATACACATTCACGATGCATTGAGGACAGTGCATGAGATAAATGTGGGGGAGGGTTTACTAACGTAGGCTAGTTTTAAATTTTCTTTCTTTTACACTTCTTTTTTAGAAACTTTTTTAAAATTTTATTTTGTATAAAAACTCTTTTCTTTTCTTTTTACAAAACATTTTGACATAAGAGAAATAGTTTTGATTTACTTTTAAAGAAAATTAAGATTATCTTAGGAATTAGGAAGACCTAAAATTATGAAATTTTAAACGAAGTCAAAATAATAGATCTTGTTTAAATTTTAATAAGAAAGTAAGATTAGATAGATAATTTGATCTTGAATTTTTTGCCTTAGATTTATGCACTTCACACTTACACAATTTTTGGGATTGAAACAAAGACTAAAAATGTCATAAAAATATATATTTAAAAATATATATATAATGTTAATAAAAATCACTTATTGAAGTTGGGTAATTATACTTCAGGAAGCATGATTATTCACACCTAAAATGGTGGACAAAAAAAAAAATACTCCCCTTTAGTTTTGTGGCCTTGTTTACTCGAGTCCTTAAGTCCGAGAGATGTTTTCTCATCTGGTGCCCTATGATCATCTGGTTTGGGAGTCACGGCTAAAGGCTCACTACACGAGTAAATAAGAAAGCCTAAGAAAACTAAGGGAAGAAAAAAGAAAAAAGAGAGAAAAAATAATTATACAAAAATTAATAGCATAAAAGTTTGAGTCGATATCCCAAAAATCTTCACAGTTCACAAAGTGTATATTTTTCTAAGAGTTTTATGAAAGGTCAAAGAATCAATTCAATTTTAAATTCTTACATTTAATTTATAACAAGATTTTGCATTTCGACTTAGTTTAAGAAAGAACAATTTCTGGTTAACCTCTGATCTTAGTTCACTTATATTTTCGCAAAAATACTTCAACACTTTTCTCTATTTCAAAATGTGTTTTCAAAATAGTAACATTTGATTTCTTTCTTTATGGATTTTGTGGGTGTAATCCGCTGAAAACCCACAAGAGATAAAACTCCTCCTCTAGGGGAAACCTAGAGGTTTAACGGTTTGTTGCACATGCTCAGTGCAATCACGTCACCTGCGAAAGTGGTGTAATAATTTTCTTAGTTTTTTTGTTTTGCTCGAGACGAGCAAAAGATAAGTGTAGGGGTGTGATTAGTCTCTAAAACTCAAATCTCATACCACATCTTCACATTTATTTAATATTAAATTCTACTAATAATACCTCTCTTGCATGTTTCTAGGTCCAAGATGTGCAATGAAGAAGACCCTAATCACCATTTAATGGGTGATTAAAGGCCTATAATATAACCATTGACCTTGGAAAGCTGTTTTGTCAAAACCAGGGGCTGAAAACTAAAAACCGGGCGCTGTTGCCGATAGGGGACAGACGGGACAACACGCAGCCCGAAGCGTTGCGCGCGCAGTCCTAGAAGAGCCTCAAAAATGTGGCCGTACAGGCACGGCAGCGCCCATACTTTGGGCCAGGGTTTGCCCCCTGGCCCCCCTTTTCCCTGGTGCCTATAAATACCCCTTGAGGATTTTCAGAGTTGAAGATATGCAGAGTTTAGGGTAGTTTAGATTAGTGTTCTTCTTCTTCTTTTTTTTTTGTATTTTTCATTTCTTGTATATCTTATAATAGGGAGAGAGTGGTACATGTTAGGAAGCAAGAGTGCTTGTAATAGAAGGTGACAATCTATGAAAGGTGCTTTCTTAAGTTATCTTTGTTTTCTTCTCTCTAATCCTTTTTACATGTGTAGATAATTTTTTTCTCATGACAACTAACTACTAACCACTAACTAGTCTAACTTTTTATTTTATAATCCACATGAATCTAATAGCCTCTACATGGCCTTGCTCTTACAAGAGCCATTAATAGCTCATGATGATGGATCTAACACTTTAACATCCTAACTCTTTAACAAGCTAACATTACTTTACTCCATGCTCGCTCTTATTTAGTTTTGATGCTTTAAGTGTAGCTTGCTCTTATTTTGTTGAGTTTGGATGTGTTGAGTTAACATATGGGTCATGCTTTGTAAAGCTCTTGAACCAAGGACTAGTGATGGCCAATGATACATGTGAGGCAACTATCTCTAAGAGGTTAGCATATCAGTGGAGCTATTAGTAGTTAATAGCCATGAGTTTTCTTTATCTTTTCACTTTGTTTTAGAAATACTTTCAAAAACCACAAACATTTTATCTTCTATGTTCCCACTTCTTCGTGTTTCACCGTACTTCTTTTTTCATTCTTTGTTTTCTCTTATTTTAATTCTTTCAAACATAGAAGAACTTTTAACATACAAGTGAATCAATTCGGTAAAGCTTCTATTGCCTCCCATCCTTGTGGATTCGACTCGTTTTAGCCTCTATGCTATAACGGAAGTATCGAGGAAGCCAAAGCACACACACTTTAAATATCGATTTCAAAACATACACTTTTTGTGCGCGGTTTTCCCTCGATCACTTACCTCCTTGGCACTTGCTTTACCTTGTATCCATTGCAACAACTTACCTTGACTTGAAGGCGATCACTGAAATCACCTAGAGGGGGGTGAATAGGTGATTAGCTAATCTAATGGTCAACTAATGTGGAATTAAAAACTTAATGCAACACACTTAGTGTAACCAACGAGTGTAGCTGGATTCCCGGTGAAGGGCTCTGGACTAACTCCTCTTGATTCCTCTGAATAAGAGTTGAGGTGCTATATGAAGCTCTCGAGGCAAAACGCAAGTGAGGCACACACAAACAACACAAGCATGTATATAATATGGCAATATGAATAGATGCACAATGTAATAGAGAGAGAGAGTTAGAGAAAGTGGATCAAACACAAACACCAAGATATGTTTCGAGGTTCGAGCACACAGCTCTACGTCCCTGCCTTCACACAGAAGGATTTTCACTATCTCGTCCACACAAGACTTCCCACACAGGGAAGCTCCACTGAGGATTTTGGGCAATACAATAAGCAGGAGTACACAACTCCTCTCTTCAATAAAACACAACCTCTACACTTAGAGGCTAGGCACAAAGTCACCAATATCAACTTCACAAATGAGGGATAGGCACAAATCCAAACAACCAATCAACTTCTCACTAGAGGGATAGGGCACAAGGCAACCACTCTAAAAATCAACCTCTACACAAGAGGGATAACACAAAGTAGGAGGGTTTACAACTTGGTGGTTTCCACAACCACAAACTAATTCTTTCTCACAAAAACAAGGATCCTAATAGATAGGTAGATATGATAAGCTCAAGTGAGAAAATAAAGTGTTTGGAAATGAAAATAATAAAGAAAAATACTTGGGAAAATCACAAGATAGATATTGAAATAGAGATCAAAAACCAATTCCCAAATACTCTCTTTTTCTTTGAATTTTTCAACACTTTAAAACAAATGAAGATAGATCTTTTGAACCCAAAACTCTTTTGAAAACTTGCTATTTAAACACTAGAGAAGTAGGAAATTTTTGCTCTAAAAATTCTTTTTGAAAAACAGCCAAGGATTTGGGTTTAAATAGGCCCAATCAAGATCTGCCCGTTGGCAGGCAGAAAGGTCAAAAATGACCTTCCGGTCGACCGGCCGGTCGACCGACCTACGGTCAAAAATGTGACCGTTGAGCCTGCCGGTCGACCGGCCGGTCGACCGGCATACGGTCAAAAATGTGACCGTTGAGCCTGCCGGTCGACCGCGCCTAGAACCAGAGTGCAACGGCTCTCTGGCCGGCCGACCGCCCGGTCGACCGGGCCAACCCGAGAGTGGGTTGACTTCAGTCAGTCGACCGCTCGGTCGACTGCCTAAGAGGCCGGTCTGCGTGCACGTCTTTGTGCACGTCGGTCGACCGGTCTGGTCGACCGACCACTGGTCCGGTCGACCGTCCCGGTCGACCGCCAGGGCCTGGCAGATCAGGTTATAGGATTTAAAACTTGGGTTTTAATTATCTAATAAATCCCATAAAATCTCTAAAAATCCACAAAAATAAGTTCTTATTATATCTTTGAAATACAAACATGTGTGAAAAAATTCAACACATATTTCAAACTATTTGAGCCATTTTTGTGACTTGGAAAATTTTGCCGAAAACCAAAATCCGTATTTTTCAAAACTTGGATTTTGAAATGAAAAACCGTTTTGTCCAAAACTCATCCAAATACAAAAACATGATATTGAAATAACTTTGAAGTATGTTGTATATGGATATAATCAAATATACATGAAAGATATATATCAATGTTTTTGATATTAAATCCAAAAGTAGGTTTTGTTAAAATACCAAAACTTCAAACTCATGAAATAGACTATCAAACTAAGTTTGTTTAAATAGTTGAAGCATAGATGTATATAGAACAAATCTAATATACATTAAACCATGTAAACTTGTTGATTCAATCTATTCATGAAAACCAAGATCGGTTAAACCAAACAACGAAAACCAAAACATGAAATTTAAACAAGTGTGTGTGTTGTGAACTTGAGCATATCACACTATCTAACTTTACAAAGAGATCTAAACAAACTAAACTAAAACAAATCGAGGTCTTCTTGACGAACTCCGTCTTCAAGTCGACTCGATCCAAATGTGATCCACCGAGCTTGACTCCAAACGAGTGCTAGATATGAACTTGACGCTCGGGCTCTTGAATCACCATGTGAAAGCTCCAAAACACCTTTGTTGAAGCTAATCACCTACTAATATCTTGGTTAAATATCTGAAATTAAATATATCACAAGATTATTAGTAAACTATAACTACATGAGTTAATCATCATCAAAACTAGAGTGGAAGGCCTCTGGGCCAACAATCTCCCCCTTTTTGATGATGACAAAACTCATGAAGTTATATATGCATGGATTAAAGTTAAACTTCAAAGAAGCTCCCCTTAACTCATGCATAGCAAATAAACAATAAAGATATGCGATGAATGTTAAACATGAATATGCTTAAACATACATAAAACAATGAACATGCTCTTGATACCAAAAAAATAAATTATTCTTCCTTCTTTTTAACATAAACATGTTCTTAAATACCAATTGAAAATATAAACTTAAAACAAACATGTTCTTTAAATAATTGCTCTTGATATCAATAAAAATTTGAAAGCTTAATCAATAAGAGCTCTTGATGCCAATAATAAAACTTTTAATAAAAGCTCTTCATACCAATTGAAAGATAATCAATAAAAACTCTTGATACCAACAATAAAAAATTTAATAAAAATCTTGATATCAAAAAAATAAAAACAACAAATACTTCTTCCCTTTTAGTGAATAAATAAATAAACATGCATATAAACTCAAATACTTCTCCCCCTTTTATCAATCATCAACAAAGGGGTCAAAGAAAACAATAAAACCATGTTCTTCCCTTTTTGTCCGAAACAAAAAATCAACAAGGGGTGAAACCAAAACAAAACATTATGATACCAATTAAAAAAAATATATCAATTTAGTGCATCATGATACCAATTGAAAATAAACAAATAGGTAAACCAAATTTTTTTTGAAGAATACCAATTGAAAGTAAATAAAACATTGGAAACCAAACTAAAATTTTGATACCAATTTGAAAAATGTAAACATGTAGATAATCTTGATACCAATTGTAAAAATTAGTACCAATTGAAAATATTTTACACTTTTGATACCAATTTGAAAAACATAAACCAATCTAAGATATTTTCATTAGAAGCGTATGATATCAAATAAAAATCAATATCATTTTTCAATCATTTTTCATCATAAAGTGTGGGAATAAAATACCAATGGTAAACAAAGATACCAATTGAAATATAAATACCAATTGAAATGTAAAGCATGAATTTTCTCCCTCTTTATGAAAAACCAATAGAAAATATGCATAAGCTTGTATAGGATACCAATTGAAAAATAATCAATTGAAATATAATAGACATTTAAGAAATAAAGTTTAGCATAATCAAAATTTGTGCTCAAAGATATAAAGATATAGTATGCACAAATAAAACATATATATATGTATGGAAAGATAAATACCAATCGAAATTGATACTATTTGAAGTATAATCATACATATATAAAAAAATATGAGTATACAAAAAGATGTCAATAGTGATACCATTTGAAAAGATACAATGATATCAATTGAAAACACAATAAGATCAAGTGTATAACTCATACTTCCTACAACCCATTTCATGCACATGTTTTAAATGGATTTTCATTAATGAACATATATGGCATGGTCGCCCAACTAACCACCCTTTAATGGGTAGGGGTTTTCAAAAATAAGTTTGAAAATATAATATATTTGAAAACTCTACCATATGAAGAATACGAACTAGTTATATGAAAAAGTTGAAAACTAGTACGGAATCCTTCAAGTAAGGAATAAAACAAACATATATTTCATAAAACATGAAAATCACTAAACCAATATCACTCAAAATCTATATAGCACATATAATACTCATGAAAATAAAATCATGAGAAAACATCAAATAATATGAGTGTACAAGTTTTGTGAAAGACATAGTCAAGGAAATAGGCAATCAAGCTCAATATGAAATTCCTTAAAACATGAAAATCAAAAAAATCTAATTTTCATCAAAACTAGAAATCCTTCAAGGTATATGTATATTTTGTACAAACTAGAGTATACATACATATCCAAAAATAAATGAGTCCACAAAAGTATATGCATGAAGGCAAGTGGCTCAAGGATGTATATGTATAACGAATAGTTTAGACAAAATAGACATATACATGAAGTTAAACATAAACATGAAAACATGTACAAAATGAGAATACAAGTCAAAATGTATAAATCATCAAAACTAGACTATACTAGTACATCTAATGGGTACAAATGAGCATTCAAGTACAAACATATAATAATCTATTGTGGCTCACTAGTTGTACAAGTATATACCTAAGTTTTAATGAAAACAAACATCTAAACGTGTAATAAAAAATATGAAGCATAGAAATCAAAACAAAACTCATATGATCATTATGTAAATAAACATGCATTAGATCTATGATATACACAATAGTTAAACAAATGTGAGAACACAAAATATGGGTCCATATAAACATGGGTATCTCAATTACTAATCATGTATATCACAAGTCTAATAATCATGACATTTAACATACTAATCATGAAACATCAAAACATGCTAAAAATGAATAATATGAAAGCATGTAAACATGAATGGGAGTTAGAGATCGTTACCAAAACCTGTAGGGCACATCTCCATATCTCCAAACCAAGGTGGTCCTCCCACCAAACTCTCATTGAAAGTGATGCATCCAAATAGTCATCTTTAAGTTCGAAACGCATCCACCTCAAGGCACCATCACTCTCATGTCATGCGAGAGCCCACACCTACATCAAATAAAATAGGAGTGGTCTTTGGTACCCATATTTTTTTGGGTCCATGGGGGTTAGCTCCTTTCCTAACCCAAACAAATTTAGTTGCTAAATTTGAATCATGTATACGATCATAATAAAACTTAGCAAGGTGGCCCTTACGTCCACAATGTGTACATGTGTACACATGAGCATACATCGTGTTATGGGAGTGAATGTGGGAAACATGTGTATGCTGTGGTTTGTGTGCATGCATAAGAGGAACTTGTTTCTTTCGAAACATAGAATCCAACCGTGAGTAGTTCAAAGCACAATGGCTCAAAGTGGAGCCCAAACAATCCACACTCTTTTTTAACAAACATATATCATTATCAATCTTAGAAGAAGATGTGCATGCAATAGGTAGGCTAGGTGAAGCTACACTAGCATGGCAAATATGAGAATCAATATCATTTTTCAAAGAAACATTTTTCTTAGAAAACAAATCCAATTCCTTTGAAATAGAAACAATTTTCAATTTTAAAGATTCATTTTCTTTTACAACAAAATCAACTTTTGAAGATAAAGCCTCATTTTTCTTCAAAACATTTTCACAATCATTTTTATTTTTTAAAATCTTGTTTTCATTTAAAACAAGTTCAAGTTGAGTTTTCAAAGAGTCACACTTATTTGAAATCTCAATCTTCTCTTGTAAAGCAATCTCAAGTCTAGAAGATAAATTTTTATTTTCTTCTTTTAAGACAAGACCATCCTTTTTCAAAAGTTTGTATTTTGAAATCAAATTTTCACAATTTTTAGCAAGTTCATTATTTAAGGCTTGTGCATCCATACACTCATTGCAATATGAACTATTACTAGCATCTAGTTGAGTATCCGATTGTACCTCAAGGGGGTCATTCCCTTGGACCATGAAGCAACGTTCGTCGGACTCGTCTCGACTAGATCTCCTCTTCTTATTGATAAGCGTTGGTAGCTCGGGAGATGTCAAAATGTTCCATACTGCAAAAGCGGAATCATAGTGAGAAAACACATGTAAATATTTTTTATCAAGAGATGCTCTAAGTGCCTTTAGGGCTAGTGCATTTGCCTCTATATGCTTGCTATCATTAAGGTAGGATTCCTTGGTAATGGCAAGGTAAACTTTGTATCTTAGGGCTTTTAAATGACAACTCATCATAACCTTCCATATATCAAGTCTAGAGATATCAAACATGGGAGGGCTATCCATGAGTGCAAACTATACGTGTGCAAATACAAATGCAAATGATAGATTAGCAAAACCAAGATCACACTCCTAGGTGGTTAAACCTAATATCAGGAGCGTAGGCTCTGATACCAATTGAAATCACCTAGAGGGGGGGTGAATAGGTGATTAGCTAATCTAATGGTCAACTAATGCGAAATTAAAACTTAATGCAACACACTTAGTGTAACCAACGAGTGTAGCCAAATTCCCGGTGAAGGGCTCTGGACTAACTCCTCTTGATTCCTCTGAATAAGAGTTGAGGTGCTATATGAAGCTCTCGAGGTTAAACACAAGTGAGGCACACACAAACAACACAAGCATGTATATGATATGACAATATGAATAGATGCACAATGTAATAGAGAGAGAGTTAGAGAAAGTGGATCAAACGCAAACACCAAGATATGTTTCGAGGATCGAGCACACAGCTCTACGTCCCCGCCTTCACACAGAAAGATTTCCACTATCTCGTCCACACAGGACTTCCCACACAGGGAACCTCTACTGAGGATTTTGGGCAATACAATAACCCAGAGTACACAATTCCTCTCTCCAATACAACACAACCTCTACAGTTAGAGGCTAGGCACAAAGCCACCAATATCAACCTCACAAATAAGGGATAGGCACAAAGCCAAACAACCAATCAACCTCTCACTAGAGGGATAGGGCACAAGGCCACCACTCCAAAAATCAACCTCTACACAAGAGGGATAACACAAAGTAGGAGGGTTTACAACCTGGTAGTTTCCATAACCACAAACTAATTCTTTCTCACAAAAACAAGGATCCTAATAGATAGGTAGATATGATAAGCTCAAGTGAGAAAATAAAGTGTTTGGAAATGAAAACAACAAAGAAAAATACTTGAGAAAATCACAAGATAGATATTGAAATAGAGATCAAAAACCAATTACCAAATACTCTTTTTTTCTTTGAATTTTTCAACACTTTAAAACAAATGAAGATAGATCTTTTGAACCCAAAACTCTTTTGAAAACTTGCTGTTTAAACACTAGAGAAGTAGGAAATTTTTGCTCTAAAAATTCTTTTTGAAAAACAGCCAAGGATTGGGGTTTAAATAGGCTCAATCAAGATCTGCCCGTTGGCAGGCAGAAAGGTCAAAAATGACCTTCCGGTCGACCGACCAACGGTCAAAAAAGTGACCGTTGAGCCTGCCGGTCGACCGCCCGGTCGAACTAGAGAGCAACGGCTCTCTGGCCGGTCGATCGCCCGGTCGACCGAGCCAACCCGAGAATCGGTCGACCGCTCGGTCGACCGGCCTAAGAGGCTGGCCTGCGTGCACGTCATTGTGCACGTCAGTCGACCGGTCCGGTCGACTGCCAGGGCCTGGCAGATCAGGTTATAGGATTTAAAATTTGAGTTTTTAATTATCAAATAAATCCCATAAAATCTCTAAAAATCAACAAAAATAAGTTCTTATTATATCTTTGAAATACAAACATGTGTGAAAAAATTCAACACATATTTCAAACTATTTGAACCATTTTTGTGACTTGAAAAATTTTACGGAAAACCAAAATCCGTATTTTCCAAAACTTGGATTTTTGAAATGAAAAACCGTTTTGTCCAAAACTCATCCAAATATAAAAACATGATATTGAAACAACTTTGAAGAATGTTGTATATGGATATAATCCAATATACATGAAAGATATATATCAATGTTTTTGACATTAAATCCAAAATTAGGTTTTGTTAAAATACCAAAACTCCAAACTCATGAAATAGACTATCAAACTAAGTTTGCTTAAATAGTTGAAGCATAGATGT
This sequence comes from Agave tequilana, assembly GCA_038442645.1. NCBI lineage: Eukaryota > Viridiplantae > Streptophyta > Magnoliopsida > Asparagales > Asparagaceae > Agave > Agave tequilana. Next base: position 52,376 of record JAVJIF010033328.1, on the reverse strand, counting down.
ATATAGAACAAATCTAATATACATTAAACCATGTAAACTTGTTGATTTAATCTATTCATGAAAACCAAGATCGGTTAAACCAAAAATCGAAAACCAAAACATGAAACTTAAATAAGTGTGTGTGTTGTGAACTTGAGCATATCACACTATCTAACTTTACAAAGAGATCTAAACAAACTAAACTAAAACAAACTGAGGTCTTCTTGACGAACTCCGTCTTCAAGTCGACTCGATCCAAACGTGTTCCATCGAGCTTGACTCCAAACGAGTGCTAGATATGAACTTGACGCTCGGGCTCTTGAATCACCATGTGAAAGCTCCAAAAACACCTTTGTTGAAGCTAATCACCTACTAATATCTTGATTAAATATCTAAAATTAAATATCACAAGATTATTAGTAAACTATAACTACATGAGTTAATCATCATCAAAACTAGAGTGGAAGGCCTCTGGGCCAACAATCACAACATGACATATAGGATCTTGCCCACACCAAATTGGTCTATCAAAAGAAAAGTGCACGAATAAAAGAATATTAAACTATTATACGATTATAAATAGATATCCATCAGCATAAGCCATTAGTGGCACTTGCAAGGGCAAGGCATATTTGAGGCTATCAAATTCATTTGGATTACAAGTCATCCCAGAGGCAAGTAAATCAAAAACAAGAAGAAAACATAAGCTTTTGAATAAATCGAAAAATGATGAAAGAAAGGATATAAAGTTACAATGATGTCACTCTTATTACAATTCCCTCTCTTTTTAACATGAGTCTCTCTAACCTAAGCTTACAAAAAAATAGAAAATTACATAAATAAAAATAAAAATCCAAGTTAAAACTAAAGAAAAAACCTAATCTAGACTCTCTGCTAGATTGGCGCCGTTTGCCTTCGAAGTGGGCAGTATTTATAGCTGAAATAGATAGCGGAAGGGGAGTGAGAAGATATGACCACAGACATTGGCCATTGCCCAATGGCCAGCATCTGGCATGGGCTAGATCTTTGGCCATATGGATTACCGTTTTCTTGGATACTTCTGTTTTTAGATAAGATGTCATTTTGAGCTCCGGATTTGGCAATATCCTTGTAAATATTCAAGCTAACCAAATCGATCCATATAAATCTGATTTTAACTGATATTTATTAGGTATTATTTTCTCTGATGCGCTCTGATCTTTAATTAGAATTATGCTTATTCCCTTAAATCTTCTGAATATTTGTCCGAATCCTTGATTTTGATTTAAACTCAATTAAATCTGAATTTAATTGGTCTTTTGAGCTTATTTTCTCTCCTTCTCTATTAAACAAGGCCTGCACTGAAATCACTTAGAGGGGGTGAATAGTTGATAGGCTAATCTATGTGGAAAATAAAAACTTATCAACAATAATTCTACATAAAGATATAAACACAAATGAATCCAAACTCGCAACTAAGAAATGAAGCTGTATACCCCGTGAAGGGTTCTGAACTTCTCTTCGTGATCCTCTTAAATAAGAGTTGAGGCACATAATTGCTTTCCTAGTATATAGAGAGTTCAAACAAATAATCTTGAGAGAAGAATAAAAAAATAAGTATATTTGTGCGATAATATAAAGGAGTAAGAGTAAGGAGATCATACACAAGCCAATTATCGAGGTTCGAGCCACTTGCACGTCTCCGCCTTCTCTCCAATGAAGGATTCCACTATAATCGCTCTCAATTACAATTGAACTTGATCCCGCAAGATCACTCAGTATTGCAATACCTACAAGCATCCTTACTCGTTCTCGCAAAAATAAAAACACACGAGCCCACGAGCTCGATCGAGGCCGCAACCTCCAATAACTCAATTACAAAGAATAAATACTAGTGATCAATACTCGATCACAAACAAAACTCTCTTACAACCACACTAATAAAATAGATAGAAATGAGAGCTCAAGTGTAGCTGAGAGAAAATAAAGATTGAAAATTGAAAAACACTAAAAACTTTTAGAAGAGATTTTAAATTTGAACACTTAAAAATCTTTTAGAAAACTTGTTGTGAAAAACTTGTTAAACACTCTCTAGTCACTCCTATTTATAGGAGAAGCATATAGACCGATTCTCAGTTAATTCTAGCAATTAAAATATGTTAGAATACAATAGAATCAAGAAATAGCCATTGAGAATGAACCTGAAATTGTTTGAATAGAATACTGGACGTTATAAGACAAAACATGCAAGTTTTGACTACTAGCGGTTAATAGGCTAAGTGGCCTGCACATAAGCAAACTTCATATACAGTTTTGAAGGTCAAAATGTCAAAATTTGAAAACTATATGAAAAATTTGTATATTTTTAAGTTATCTTTCTAATGAAATAAAAATCATATGAATCAGATATTGAATTAGAAATATATAATCAAAATACTGAAGGGTATCAAACTAAAACTGTGAAAACTGTTTTCAGCATATAGGCTAAATTAAAAATAATATTTCATAACTAAAATATTTGAATCTGAAAATGACTATATAGGACTATATTATAGATCTTTAAGTTATCTTTATAATGCAACTTGAATCACATCAAAAAGAGATCAGAGTAAAAAGTTATGTCCAAAATAAACAGCAGTTGTCGACAGGCCGAGCTTACTAGAGCTCTGTAAAATGTTGTCGACAGTTATAAAGTAACTATCGACTGTCCTGCAGAATAGTTAGTTTTTAAAATTAAAATTTGAAACTTTAAACATTATAATTTAGAAAAGACTATATAGGAAGATATTGTATCCTTTTAAGCTAACTTTGTAACGTAATAAAAATCACATGAATCAAATATTGGGTTAGAAAGTTCTGATCAAAACACTAAAGGATGTCACATGAAAAATTATAAAAACTATTTTTTATAAGAAATAAACTTTTGATAAAAACAAAACTAAACTCATTTCTTTGAGATATAAATCATATAAATACAAGATTGAATTTAAAACACGACTAATAGAATCTTTTTTAAATCAAATTATTAAGCTCAATTTCTCGAAAATTAAAACATAAAATCATATTAATAAAACTCACTAAACCAATATAGAAAACTTGTGTGTGTGTGTGTGTGAGAGAGAGAGAGAGTTTGAGCAATCAATTCTACACCATTCTTTATAAAACTTCTTAATACTTACAAATTCTATAAATAAGTCATCTCTTGATCTAAATCTTCTACTATATCTTGAGTTGAACCAAATACTTGATTCATCATGAGCTTGACTTCTCCTTAAGTGTTAAATGTGTCTTTTGTGCTTGAGGTCTTTAATTAACTTGTATTAGTTTCAAAACTCGACTTTGAGTCCTTTGTTGAAGCTAAACACCAATTTATAATATTGATTAAACCTGTAACTTATGATCATAAGATCATTATTAACTATAACTACATGAGTTAATCATCATCAAAACTAGAGTGATGGGCCTTTGGGCCAACAACTCTCCATTTTGATGATGACGAAACTCATGGAGTTAAATATGCGCGGAGTAGAGAACTCTATAAAAGCTCCGCTTTAACTCATGCATACAAAGAAACATATAAAGATATTCATTAAGAATCTAAATATTAATAAATATGCATAACAATATCAGCAAAACATGCATATATAAATTATAAATTTCTCTTCCACTTTTTGTCATTCCATCAACAAAAGGTAAAGAAACCAACACACATTTTGAATACATTAGAATCAAGTCTAAATACCAATTGAAATAAAAGTTTGTCTATTGAATATCAAATTTGAAACACAATCCTAAACACCAATTGTAAACAGAATCATAGATACCAATTGAAAATTTTCCAATTTAAATATCAATAAAAACTCATTGAAATCAACACGATTTGAAATAAATTTAGACATTTATCCAAGAAAAAAAATTGAAATGTAGATACCAAATGTAATAATTGATACTAATTGAAAATTTGAACATATTTGCCAAAAAATCATTTTCTTTTTTTATGATAAAAAGAAGAAATCAAAAATCAAAACAAGGAATTTCTCCTCTTTTTTATAAATAATAACCAAAACAATGCATAAGCTTGTAAAAAATATATTAACATGCATATTTGAGCATATACAAGCAAATAAATAGATAATTGTGCCTAAAAATAATACACGAAACATGCACGGAATATTATAGTGTGCACAATCATTTATATATGTATGGAATTGTTATCAAATTTAGTACATACATTTATAAACAATCATGAATGAGCAAACAGAAATCATATATCAAGAATAATGAGTGTACTCATAATTATCACCAACCTAACATGCACAAGTCATAAAAATAATCAAATAATTCATACTATGCATGACCACCTAATCAACCGTCCACTAGGGTGGAAGTTTTTCAAAAAAATTTAAAATAGTTGAGTAGTTGGAAATTACCACCATGTGAAGAAAGAAGGACTAATTTTAAAAACCAGTTCAAAATATTTCAAACATGGAATCAATTATATACATCTCATGAAACATGATAATTACAAAAGAATTATCACTCAAAATCTATATAGCATATATATGCTCATGAATCTAAAATCATGAGTAAACAAATAATGAGTGAATAATAATCATGTAAATATTATATTCATGAAAATAAGATTCATAAAACTCTAAAGAATTCATCAAAAACTCAAATAAAATTCATATTAAAAATATTAACATATAGAAGACGTGCTTTAAAAGAATATGAAGATATAAATCAGAAAATTCTTTTTTTACTAAATTGAAAAAATATGTAAACATTCATAATCAAGATTAGCGGAAGAAATAAACTCAATCATCAAACATTTCCACCAACACAATAATCAAAAAATACACGAGATAAATATAAAATAAACTTCAATGATATATATGTAAACTCATCAAAACTAGAGCATACGTGTGTGTATGTGTGTGTGTGTGTGTCCAAATGTAAATTGAGTATACATGTTGGTATTTTGAGTATATGGCACATATCTTGTGTGTCTCAAGGATATAATCATGTATATCTCATAGTTTTTAACAAGATTTTTAAAAACATGAAGCAAAACTAATTGAAAAAATCTAATAAAAGATTAAATATGTATCTCAAAAAATTTATTCAAATATGCATTTAAAAAGTTCATTTATAAATGCAAGAATTATAAAAACTATAATAAACATGTGTTATCAAACAATAATTGAGTGAACAATTAAAATAAAACATGTATAACATGAAGATCAAGTATATATCACATAGTTTTCACAAAACTAGCTAGCATGTACAATGAACAAAACAAGAATTTTATCAAAACATTCTTGAATAACAAATTAGTATAAATATAAGTCATCAAAATTAGGATATACATATATAACTAAATAATAGTTGAGTAAATAAAAGATATAAATCAAATTTAAGTACAAAATCAAAGTGTATCTCAAAAGTTATATATGTATATCATAAGTTCTAATAAACTTTGCATTTAAAAAATGAGACATGTAAATCATGATATGCATTAATTAAAAGTATAAGTAAATATGAATCTATTAAAAGGATAGGTATGTAATTCTTTTGAAAACATGAAAATAATTTTAAAAAAAATATATGCATAGCTTAACAACCAATCAACTCAACGTTAAGTATAAAATAACATATGATAGAGTTTGGGTTACTGTACTAACATATGAGTATTTTAGCAAATAAAATATTCTTAAAATAGAGGATGAGATGGTTACCTATATCGATATAGCCAACTTCATTTCTTCAAACCGAGGTGGTCCTCCCACCAAAACTCCTTGATAGTGATGCATCCATTAATTTGTCTATCAAGCAAAATAACAGTCACCATCAAAGGGACCAATTCTCTAATGTGTTGTGAGCGCCCATACCTACGTGAAAAACAATTGGAGTAGATTTTGGTACCCATATGTTCTTGGGTCCACAGAAGTTAGTAGCATTTGGAACCCCAACATTGATATTTGAAATATTTATTCTATCATAACAAAATTATGACAAATGATCTTCCCAACCACAATGAGTACAAGTATGGACTCTACATACATATGAGCATGATGATATGAATGGTGTGATTGGTGTGCATGCTTTAAGTGATGTGTACGAGATAGTTTCTTCTTTGAAAACAACGTTTTTATTAAAAGTACAAACTTTAAGAGTAGAATCCAAGGCATCCATTCTTTTCTTTAAAGTTTCAAAGTCATTATTTTCAATCCAAATCGTAGGGCTTTTGCCCTTGCGTGTAATGTAAATATCAAAATTCTTTTAGATTTTCTCAAAAGTAATTGATAAATCTTCTTTCTCTTTTGAAATAACATTCAATTTATCTTTCAAAATCTCATTTTTACTTTTCAATTTAGAGAATATTGATATTCAAGAGAAATATATTTTTCATCAAGTTCTTAAAAAGGAAAAACTGGTTCATCTAATTTTAATTCGGAATCACCAACAGTGGTTCGTGGGTTACCTTGGGTGTGTTATCATTAGCCATGAAACACACATCTGTCGTATCCACCTCTTCCTCGGATTTGCTCTCCGAATCCCAAGTTGCTTTCAACGCCTTCTTCATGTTAAGCTTCTTGGATGAGATACTTTTGTTGTTCATCTATGGGCACTCTCTTTTGTAGAACATTCTTCTCATGTTCTTTACTAGAAGAGAGTGCTCTTTATCATTATCTTCTTCATGACCAAGATCTTAATTATTGTTGGAAGAACACTTGAAAAGCTATGCTTTTCATCTTTGGTGAGGCTTTGTCTTCTCTAACTTGTCTCTCCATCTCATAGGTCTTCAAGTTTTTGATTAGTCCCATGAAGTCCATTTCTCCCTTGTTGTTCAATTCCTTTAGGGTGGTATATTTGACTTTCCAAGATTGAGGAAGTCCTCGAATAACCTTTTCACCTTTTGATCATTGTCAATGGAGTCACATAAAGAAGAAAAACCGTTAGTAATCTTCGTAAATCTTGTAATCATGTCATCAATACTCTCATTTTCATGCATATTAAAAATTTCATATTGTAAATGCAAGAGATGAATTTTGGCTCTCTTGATTTGTGATGTTCTTTCGTGTGTAACAACCAAGTGCGACCAAATCTCATAGATCGATTTGCAATAAATTACCTTAAAAATGTTATCATCATTCAAGACTTGAACTAAGACATAGTGTGCCTTAGCATTAGCATTAAACTCCATAGTAGCAATATCGGACCAAGTGTCCTCATCGCCATCGGATACACTAAAGAGTTTGGTCACCGCCTTTACAACTCGGCTTCTTAGAGATTACAAGAACACGGTCATCTTAACCTTCCATATGGAAAAGTTAAGGCCATCAAACTTGGATGGGGACTTAATGCTATTACCAATGGAATCCATGTGTATGAAACAAATATTGTGATGGGTCACGATAGAATCAGTCTTAGGTTGTGAAATATATAAACAAGAGCACTAGCTCTGATATCAATTGAAATCACCTAGAGGAGAGTGAATAGGTGATATGCTAAACTATGTGAAAAATAAAAACTTATCAACAATAATTCTACATAGAGAAATAAACATATAAATGAATCCAAACTCGCAACCAAGAAATGAAGCTGTATACCCCGTGAAGGCCTTTGAATTTCTCCTCGTGATTCCTCTTAAATAAGAGTTGAGGTGCATAATTGCTTTCTTGGTATATAAAGAGCTTAAATAAATAATCTTGAGATAGAAAAAAAATAAGTATATTTGTGTGATAATATAAAGGAATAAGAGTAAGAGAGATTAAACGTAAGCCAATCACAAAGACAGAGGATTATTATCGAGGTTCGAGCCACTTGCTCTACGTCCCCGCCTTCACAGCAATAAAGGATTCTACTATAATCGCTCTCGATTACAATTAAACTTGATCCCGCAAGATCACTCAGTGACATAACACCTACAAGCTTCCTTACTCATTCCTATAAGAACATAAACATATGAGCTGACGAGCTCGATCGAGGTCGCGAGCTCCAATAACTCAATTACAAAGAATAAACACTAGTGATCAATACTCGATCACAAATAAAACACTCTTGCAACTTCACTTATAAAATAGATAGAAATGAGAGCTTAGATGTAAGTGAGAGAAAACAGATTGGAAATTGAAAAACATGAAAAACTTTTACAAGAGATTTTAGATTTGAACACATGAAAATCTTTTTGAAAACTTATTGTGAAAAACTTGTTAAAAATACTCTCTAGTCACTCATATTTATAGGAGAAGCTAAAAACCATTATCAGTTAATTCTAGCAATTAAAACATGTTATAATACATTAGATTCAAGAAATAGCCGTTGGAAATGAACTTCGACTTATTTGCATAGAAAACTAGTCGTTCTAAGGCAAGACATGCAACAGGCTAAGTAGCTTACACATAAGCAAACTTCATACAAAATTTTAAAAGTCGAAATATAAGAATTTGAAAATAAATATATATAAAGAATTTGTAAATTTTTAAGTTATCTTTCTAATGAATGAAAATCATATGAATCAGATATATAATTAAAAAGATATAATCAAATATTGAAAGATGTCAAATTAAAACTGTGAAAACTATTTTCAACATATAGGATAAATTAAAACCAGCATTTCATAATTAAAACTTTTGAATTTTAAAATAATCATATAGGAATATATTGTATCTCTTTAATTTATCTTTATAATTCAACTTGAATCACATCAAAAAGAGATCAGAGTAAAAAGCTATATCCAAAATAGACAACATTTGTCGACAAGCCGAGCTTGAGCTTTGTAAAATGTTGTCAGCTATAAAGTAATTGTCGATTGTCCTACTGCACAATCAGTTTTTAAAATCAAATTTGAAGTTTTGAACGTTGTAATTTAGAAATAACTATATAGGAATATATTGTAGCCCTTTAAGTTAACTTTATAATGCAATAAAAATCACCTGAATCAAAAGTTGGATAAGAAAGTTATGATCAAAACACTGAAAGGGTGTCACATAGAAAATTATAAAACTATTTTTATAAGAAATAAACTTTTGATAAAAACAAAATTAAACTCATTTCTTTGAGATATAAATCATATAAATAAATACAAGATTTAATTTAAGACATAACTAATATAATTTTTTCAAAACAATATTATTAAACTCAATTTCTTGTAAACTAAAACACAAAATCATATTTAATAAAACTCACTAAACAAATATAAAAAAACGTGTGTGAGCTTGAGCAATCAATTCTACACTATTCTTTACAGAACTTCTTAACACTTACAAATTCTACAAACAAGTCTTCATCTTTTGATCTTGATCTTCTACTGTATCTTAAATTGATCCAAATTACTTGATTCATCTTAAGCTTGTCTCCTTGAGTATTAAATGTTTTTGTTCTTGAGCTCTTGAGTCAACCCGTGTTAGCTTCAAAACTCAACTTTGAGTCTTTTGTTGAAGCTAAATACTAATGTATAGTCTTGAATAAATCTGAAACTTATGTCTCAGAAGATCATTAGTAACTATAACTATATGAGTTAATCTTTATCAAACTAGAGTGATGGGCCTTCAACATGCACATCATTGACAAAATGATAATTAAATAACAGGGTTTATTATGAAATAAATGTGAAGATATGACAATGAATAATACAATATTAGTGACCAATCACACCCCCACACCTATCTTTTTCTCGTCCTCAAGTAAAACAAATAAAAAGAAAAATAGAGCTAACCTAATCTAACTCACGTTTCGTAGGAATCACGATTGTACTTAGCACGTGCAACAAGCCATTAAATCTCTAGGTTACCCCTAGAAGACGAATTTTGTCTCTTGAGAATTTTCAATGAATTACACCCATAAAGTCCATAAAGAAAGAAAACTAAGTGTTAATATTTTTGAAACACATTTTGTAAAAGGAAAAACATATTTGAAATAATTTTTACAAAAGTCAAGTAACCTATAAGTCATAGAAATACCAGATCATTTATTCCTAAACTTAGTCTCTATTTTTGTTATCAATCAAGATAAGGCTTAAAACTGCATTTCACCTAGTCTATTTTTACCCTAAATCACATGCACCTTCGTGACCGTGAATATTTCAACCAAGGATTCTTCAACTCTAACTCTTATGCCTTATTTTACATAATTTGGTGGTAATATCATTTAATTCTATTAGGCTTTCTCATTTGCCTATGTAATGATTAGTCTACAATTCTGCATTATTATATCACATTTTCCTACTGATTTATGAATAAAATGTCAGTTTAAACCGTGTTTTGGTCACTCTTGCAGATAATCAAGTCAAGGAGGGCAAATGGGTAATAAGAGCTTAATTAAACCCATTTTCGGGTAATTAAATCCGCATTTCTTGGAGGCCAAGTAAGGGAACTTTTAGAAGATGCATTAAACCTGGACCTTTGCGCACGTCAGATGAAGATCCGGACGAATATACCTGGAACCGAGTATACCAAGAAGGTCCTAGAAGCGACGGGAATCACTCGCCAAAAACCATGGACCTAAGTCCCTGGTTTTGCCGCAAAAACGCTGCAAATTCCACCTTTCTGTGGCAATGTGGTGGGGCCACGCGTCGATCTTCGACGCATGGCCTTGTCTCTTCTAGAAGCTCTGTTTGCCTATATAAAGCCCTTGCAGAGGCCCAGAATGGAGGCAGATTTGGATTTAGGCCAGGTTTTTCTCTTCTAGTTGTAGATTAGGATTTTCTTTCTCTTTTATTTAGTATTTTTATTTCTTTTTAGATCATGAATTAGGGCAGAGAGATTCAGAGAGAGAGAGATATTGATGTAATAGATGGTGACAATCTATGTAAAGATGTCTCCTTTCTTCTTCATTGTAATTTTCTCCATCTTCTACATGATGATTAGCTAATATTTTCTTCTCATGGCAATCTAACTACTAACCACTAACCATCTAACCACTTACTTGATAATCCACATGAATCTAGTAGCCTTTACAAGGCTTTGCTCTTGCAAGAGCTATTGATGGTTCATGATGATGGATTCTAACATTCTAACATTCTAACACCTAACCCACTAACTTGCTAACTTGCAAATGCTAGCTTTATTTCATGCTCACCTCTAACCAGTTTTGATGATTTAATAGTAGCTTGCAACTTATTATGTGGTATGGATGTGTTGTTTAAATGTAGAAGAACAATCTTATGAGCCATACTTTGTATCGTCTCTTGAAGCCCAGCATTAGTGATGGCCAAGGATCCATGTGAGACAATTATCACTAAGAGGTTAGCATGTTAGTGGAGCAATTAGTAGTTAGTAGCCATGAGTTTTCTTTCATTGTTTTCATCATTCTTTTTATCTTGTTCTAAAATAATTTCCAAAATCCTTTTATCATTCTCTTTATTGTTTTCACCAACTTCTTAGTTCATCTTCTTTTCTATTTATTTTTCAAACAACTTTTCTTTTATTTTCACATCGCCGCTTTCATCGCATCTTCTCACCTATCACTTCTGGATTTTCTTTTCTTTTTTTATCATTCTTTTAATAAAGAAGACTTGTTAACATAACACGTGAATAGAAATTGTTAATGCTTCTATCACCTCCCGTCCCCGTGGATTCGACCCATTGAGCCAATGCTATAACAGAAGTATCGAGGGAACATTAGCACGCTTGCTTTTACATTTATTTCATAAAACACACATTTTCAGGTGCTTGTTCCGCTCCGATCATGTATTAAGCCATTAGTCAGTGACTCCTAAATCAGACGATCTTAGGAAACCGGGTGAGAAAACACCCCTAAGGACTAAAGACTCGAGAAAACAAAAGCACACATTTTCAGGTTCTTGTTCCGCATCCTGATCAAATTTTGGCGCTGTTACCGGGAATGGGAATGGTTTTAATTTCACGCTTTTGTTAACAATTTCTTCTCTGTTTTGGTGTGTAGGATAATCTGTATAGGAGCTTAACATTGCAGAACAAATACTAGCTTTGCATCTCCCTGCTCTAGAAAGCAAGGACCTAGGTTCTAAAGAAAAGCCGCGCAAACATTACTTTTGCCGCGGGGACGCGGCTACTTTGTGATAATTGTGTATCTTGTTGTGCTGGGTTGTGTTCATTGTAATAGTTAGTTGATCTGTACTATTACTTTCTTGCTTTGATTGCCTACACACTGCAATAATTAAAGAACTAAAATACGATATTTGGACGCTTTTAAAACGGTTTAGACATTTACATTTAGGCACGTGTCAATTCAATTCCAATATACTGTTTTTGTTCTGTTGTTATGATCTGAACTGAGGTGTACATATGGCATTGCATATAGCATATGACAAACACGTGGTTGATTTACTCGCTTTTTGTTATGTTCTTGTCTATATTGCACACTTGCACGAATTAGATTTAAGTGCATAACCTGCTACAAGATAAGGTGGGAATTTTATCACCCTTCCTTAGCCCAAAAATCACCTCCCCACTCACACAACCCAAGCCCTAATAAAAATTGATAGACGTTGGCTCCTAGGGACATCTTGGACTCATTAAGAGATTGACCGAGGGTGAAACTTGTTCTGAATCTTACTCTTGTGAAATCGGTGTCTAAGGTTGGGATTAAGAAGTTACGCCTCGAAGATACCGTGGTTTGACATAATTAGGGCTCGTTGCTTACGCACGGATACCTCCCACCGTATTTTTCCCCTACCTGACCAATTAGCTTGTGGTCGGATCAAGCAACAACCTCCCCGGGTAATCGACCAGTTAGGAGTCATCTAGGTCTAGGTCAACCCTAGTTTAGGCTTGGTTTTGATTTTTCTTTTCTTTTTGTTTGTTGCCTACTTTTTTTTTGTTTATGATTGTTTGTGAGATGGAATTCAACAACAACAATTCTTTCCATCCTAATATGAATGCATATTTCACACTACCCCATTTTATTCAGATAATTCTAACCCGACATTTTACAATATGAACCAACCAAATACATGAGGTTGGACTTATCCGAATCAATACAACCCATACCCCCAATCTTATAACCATAATTTTCAAAATAATTTTCACTCTTTACAGTGTCAATGAGGATTCACTTCCCCCGAGCCAAATTTTCAACCTCCTTATCCACCTTGTTCATAATTTTTACAATATTCACTCCCCGATTTTGCTTCCTATACTCCTTTTCTAAACCAACCCATTGAAGAAAAGTCTGAGCTAGAAAAGAGTATAGACGCCTTGCTTGAGTCCCAACAAAACAAGTTCGACTCACAATTTTTTCAAAACCAAAATTCATACTCAGTCACACCAGTTCAAAATAGAAAACCATCAATCTTGAAAATGAGTATGCGTAAGTCCGAACAACAATCACAAAATCTGATGGACTCATGATTTCACCATAATTTTCAAAACAAATCTTCATCTTTTCAAGCCCAATCACAACAAAATGATGAACCAATGAACTGAAAAGATGCTTGAAATCATGACTCAAGCTCAAATCGCTCATAATCATGACATAGATATGATGGTCAAAACTCTCCATTCTCATCCTTTGACCATTTCTGATGTCACTAACCATTCTATTAGAATCAAAGAATCATGTTGTTTTAAAAATCAAGATTCAATTTTAGTCCACCCATTTGAACTTGACCAAACTCTTACTTTTGAAAATCTCATTGACAGTTTGGCAAGTTATCATTTTCCTGAGATTAAACTTGAGCATGAATATGATCCTGAATCTCAACTTGGTAATTCAATTTCACTGCCTGATTTCATAATGACTGAGGTGTTTTTACCTGATTTCAGAATTTTTCCTAAGTCAACTTTAGATCCTGTGCCAATTCATCGTGAAATTGTATCGCCAATCTTTTATGATCAACAAATTGAACTTGACCAATTTCATACTTATGAAAGTCCTATGGACAAATTGACAAGTTCTCATTTTTATGAAATTAAACTTAATGAGGAATGTGATCTAGATTCTCAAATTTGTGATCCAGTTCAAATTCCTGAATCAATATTGACTCCTGTTTTGTTACCCAACTTGAGCAACATTTAGAGTCAGTTTTGGTTCCACACATGTTATTCTTGAACTTGAATCACCTATCTTAGAAAGTCACATTCTGTTGTGGGGAAATAAATGTGGAATAGAATTTTAACTTCTTGATTTGGACCCACTTCCTGAACCAATTTCGACTCCAGAACCTTTACTTGACTTAAGTCAAATTCCTGAGTCAGTAGTTGTTCCTATGCTTCCTGAGTCCAAATCAATCATTCTATCTTTTCATACTCCATTTTGGGAAAAGGTGTTGATAAATTGACTCCGAAATTATTTTGAAAATTTAGAAATTAGATGGGGTAATTTTTTAATAAAAATCATAAATATATACATCATTTTAGTGAGTTGTATTATAGAGGTCTCTGGTGGGTTCCTTCGAACTCCACGCAATTGGATTGGGCCGCATTTCGTGGACCAATCAGACCACCACCGGAACTACCACCTTGAGGTAATTTTTCCTTCCCTCTCTATGCATACATATATTCACAATGCATTGAGGACAATGCGTGAGATAAGTGTGGGAGAGGGTTTACTAACATAGAGTTTTTTAGATTTTCTTTCTTTTACACTTCTTTTAGGATATTCTTAGAATTTTCGTTTGTATAGGATTTTTCTTTTCTTTTAAAAAAACTTTTTGAAATAAGAGAAAAAGTTTTGATCTATTTTTAAGAAAATTAAGATGATCTTAGAAATTAAGGAAACCTTAATTATGACATCTTAAGCCTAGTCAAAATAATGGATCTTGTTTAAGATTATAGGCTAAGTAAGATAAATTGGAGAGATAATTCTATCGTGAATTTTTTACCTTAGATAGTATTCACTTCACACTTACACATTTTTGGGATGGAAACAAAGACCTAAAATGCCAAAAAGCAAAAAAAATTAAAAAAAATAAAAAGAAAAATATATATAGTATAAATGAATAAAAAAACCACTTATTAAGCTGGATAATTATACCTCAAGAAGCATGATTATTCACGCCTAAAAAGTAGTAATAAAGAACAAATAATCCCCCATAGTTTTGTGGCCTTGTTTTCTCGAGTCCTTAAACCCGAGGGATGTTTTCTCATCTGGTGCCCTAAAATCGTCCGGTCTGGGAGTCATCGGTTAAAGACTCACTACCTGAGTGAACTAGAAAGCCTAAGAAAACTAAGAGAAGAAAAAAGAAAGAAAAAGAAAAAAAAATATATATATATAAATAAATGGCTTGATGTTTAGAGTTGATATCCCAGAAATTTTCACTATCACAAAGTGCATATTATCTAGCTTTTATGAAGGATAAAATATTCAATCCAATTTTGAACTTACCTTAATTGAAGACAAGATCTTGCATATAGATAAAGTTTAAGGAAGAATAGTTTTTGGTGGACTAATGACCTTAGATCGCTTATATTTTTGCAAAAAATATTTCGTAAACTTGTCTCTCTTTCAAAATGCATTTTCAAAATACTAACATTTGTCTTCTTTCTTTATGGATTTTGTGGGTGCAATCCGCTGAAAACCCTCAGGAGACAAAACTCCTCCTCTAGGGGAAACCTAGAGATTTAACGGCTTGTTGCACACGCTCAGTGCAATCGCGTCACCTGCAAAAGTGGTGTAATAATATTTGTACTATCGTTTTTCTTTTCTTGTTTTGCTCGAGACGAGCAAAAGATAAGTATGGGGTGTGATTAGTCTACAGTTCTGCATTATTATATCGCAGTCCCTATTGATTCATGAATAAAATGTCGGTCTAAAACCGTGTTTTGGTCTCTCTTGCAGATAATCAAGACAAGGAGGGCAAATGAGTAATAAGAGCTTAATTAAACCCATTTTCGGGTAATTAAATCTGCATTTCTTGGGGGTCAAGTAAGGAAACTTCTAGAAGATGCATTGAACCTAGACCTTTGCGCACGTCAAATGAAGATCCGGACGAATATACCCGAAACAGAATATACCAAGAAGGTCCTAGAAGCGACGGAAATCACTCGCCAAAATCCAGGGACCTAAGTCCCTGGTTTTGCTATGAAAACGCAGCAAATACCATACTTCCGCGGCAATGTGGTGGGGCCATGCGTCGATCTTCGACGCGTGGCCTTGTCTCGTCTTCTAGAAGCTCTGTTTGGCTATATAAAGCCCTGCAGAGGCCCAGAACGGAGGCAGATTTAGATTTAGGCTAGGTTTCTCTCTTCTAGTTGTAGATTAAGACTTTCTTTCTCTTTATTTTGTATTTCCATTTCTTTTTAGATCATGTATTATGGCCGAGAGATTCAGAGAGAGATAGAGAGATATTAATATAATAGATGGCGACAATCTATGTAAAGGTGTCTCCTTTCTTCTCCATTGTAATCTTCTCAATCTTCTACATGATACTTAGCTAATCTTTTCTTCTCATAGCAATCTAACTACTAAGCACTAACCATCTAACCACTTACTTGATAATCTACATGAATCTAGTAGCCTCTACAAGACTTGCTCTTGCAAGAGCCATTGATGGTTCATGATGATAGATTCTAACATTCTAATACCTAACCTACTAACTTGCTAACTTGTAAATGCTAACTTTATTTCATGCTCACCTCAACTGGTTTTGATGATTTAATAGTAGCTTGCAACTTGTTATGTGGTATGGATGTGTTGTTTGAATGTAGAAGAACAATCTTATGAGCCATGCTTTGTATCGTCTCTTAAAGCCAAGGATTAGTAATGACCAAAGATTCATGTGAGGCAATTATCAATAAGAGGTTAGTATGGTTAGTGGAGCAATTAGTAGTTAGTAGCCATAAGTTTTCTTTGATTGTTTTCATCATTCTTTTTATCTTGTTTTAAAAACAATTTCCAAAATCCTTTTATCATTTTCTTCATTGTTTTCACCAACTTCTTAGTTCATCTTTGTTTCATCTTCTTTTATATTTTATTTTCCAAACCACTTCTCTTTTATTTTCACATCGCCGCTTTCATCGCATCTCCTCACCTATCACTTCTGGGTTTCCTTTTCTTTCTTCTTTTTCTTATTCTTTTAATAAAGAATACTTATTAACATAACACGTGAATAAAAACTGTTAATGTTTCTATCGCCTCCCGTCCCTGTGGATTCGGCCCATTAAGCTAATGCTATAACGAAAGTATCGAGGGAATATTAGCACGCTTGCTTTTACATTGATTTCATAAAACACACATTTTCAGGTGCTTGTTCCGTTCGATCATGTAACAAGCCATTAGTCAGTGACTCCTAAATCAGACGATCTTAGGGTACCGGGTGAGAAAACACCCCTAAGGACTAAAGACTCGAGAAAACAAAGACATAAAAGTAAGAGGTTTTATTGATTATATGGACCACTTTTAGCTGTGAATATGTTTTTTGAGGAAAAAATATCCATCTTAATTAAAGGATTTTTAATATATATATATATATATATATATATATATATATATATATATATATATATATATATATATATATTATATTTTTCTTTCTCTTTTTTTCCCTAAAGTCAAAAGAATCTTTATTTTTGAACCCTAAGCGTGTAAGTGTATAAAGTATGCATATTTCATCAAAGTAAAAATCATGACTAAATTACTTTTTCAAATTTTCTTCCTAACCCTAGAAATCAAACAAATAATTTTATTTTGATCATATATAAGAAATCCTAATTATGATTCTCCTATTCCTTAAAATTAACTTAAAGTCTTACAAAAAATAAGTCAAAATATTATTTTTCTTTTCAAAAAGTTTTTAATAGCAAGAATTATTTATATAAAAAGAAAACCTATGTTATGTTAGAACCCTCCCCCATGCCTATTTCATGCATTTTTTCCAATGTATGAATGAATGCATATATGCATGAAAGAAGAAAGAGAAGGAAAATGTTACTTCAAGGTGGTGGTTCCGGTGGCGGTCAGATTGAGCCAAGCGTTGCTGTCCAATCTAAAAAATGTGGAGTTTTAAGGAACCCACTTTTGATAACCTATTTCCTATTTACAGTTTTATAACCCCTAGACTGAATAAGATCATGTAAGATCCTAACATTAAAATCATACCAGTTTCTGACCAATCTTGAAATATTATCTCAGAGTTATAATGGTTTATACCTTGGTCCAATAATAGAATGTGACTTGGTGGAATTATTTACTTGGGATCAAGAATGAAAGGTTCGGGAACTAATACTGACTCGGGAATATGACTAAAATTAAGTTTAGATTCAAGAGTCGGTTTTGGTTTAAGAGTTGGTTCCAAATTAAAAATTGAAACTCACATTCATTTCCCATCAATGAAATATGACTATCCAAAATAGATGGTTCAGTTTCAAGATCTATGGGAACATGAATTAATGTTGGCTCGGGAATTGGGTCCAAATCCGGTAAGGATATCAGAGTTAATATAGATTTAAAAATTGAAATTGAATCACAAAGTTGAGGATCGGGGTCACATTTATATTCAAGTTCAATTTCATTTAAGTGATAACTTGCCAATTTGTCAAAGGTTAAGTATTGGTCAAGTTCAAGATTGTGTGATGAAATTGAATCTTGATTTTCAAAACAACATGACTCTTGGGCCAGATCAATAAGGTTAGAGATATCGGGATTGGTCAATTATTAATAAGGTGGAAGTTCCTCATTTTTATAAATATTGGCCAATTAACTAATTTATGCTTCTAACCTATTGATAGACTGGGTAAAAAAAATTTGGCTTTAAATCATTTATTCTATACTCTTTTCGAAGTCACTAGATTCTTCTTGTGGTGGTGGAACTTGGCAAATTAAGTATGGATCTTGGATTTAGAAATTTTATGGGATTATTGAGTCCGTCAAGTTTTGAACTTGTCGCTTGAATCCATGCAAAGATTATAGAATTTTTTCATTTTCAAGCTGAACCAAGGCTTCCATCTCTTCTTGAAATCAAATTTTCCTCTATCGGTTATTATAGAAAAGAAGTATATTAAGCTAAATGTTGGTAAGGTGGTTGACTATATGACTCAGGGTAATTGTATCCTCACTAACTCGGTGAAGAGTGGTGATGATTATTCCCATCTCTAGAACTATGAAATCAACAGGGTAAATAAACTTCCCAACCCGGATAAGGACATCATTAATCTCCCCTTTTGGAACTTTCACTGAACGATCAGCCAGTTGGATAGTGACTCGAGTTGGACTAAGATCGTCCAACCTGAGTTGTTGATAAACTGAGAATGGAAGCAAGTTGATACTTGCTCCCAAGTCAAGAAGTGCACGACTAATCTCGGCTTGTCCTATTGTGCAGGCAATGGTTGGACTATCTGGATCCTTGTACTTAACAGGGATCGGACCCGATAGTAGCTCACTAATGTTAGTGGCTAAGAAGACCTTTTTAGGTACATTAGTCTTTCTCTTCTTGGTGCACATGTCCTTAAGAAACTTAGCGTAAGATGGGACTTGTTGGATGGTATCAAGGAGTGGCACATTTATCTTCACTTGATTAAAGATCTCAATTATCTTATCCATGTATGGATTTTGCTTGTTTTTCAGCCGATTAGGAAATGGTGCTATAGGCTGGTGCACATGACTGGTTGACTTATCTTTTTTCAGATTTATCAAATTTAGGAGGAGTGGGATTAGATGAGGTGGATGCTAGAGTGTGATTGTGCGGACTAGGATTGGTGGTGTTGACACTTGGTTTTCAACTTTCTTTTCCGACCTCAATGTATGAACAGCATTACATTGATTCAGTGATTGATCCTCAACCAAATGAGCTTATTGTGAATTCCTAGGATTCATAATTGGTTGACTGGGCAAGGTACCCTTTTGCCTCTCATGTTGTGGGTTGGCTAACTGGCTCATTTGACCCTCTAGCCTCTGTATTGTTTGCATGAGGGAATCTTGGTTCTTCATGTACCTTTCCATGTTTCTCTTAAAATCAGTCATTCTCCTTTCGAGTTGAGGATTCTGGAAGGAAGATGGTGGAGCTTGGTTGGAAAAATTTTGTTGATAATTTGAAAAATTGTTAGGAGAATTGTGAGGGTGATTGAAAAAGTTGGGTTGATGATTGGAAGAATTATTGGAATGATGGAAGTGGCTTGCATGGTTTGACCGTAGGTGGTCATTATTTTGTTGGCTCCATGAGAAATTTGGGTGATTTCTCCAGTCAGGATTCTACGTTGGAGCGTAAGGATCATTGTTCGGCCTTGAAAAGGCCGCATTCATCGGTTCAGAAAGTGTTGGTGAGCTTGAAATACAGGACACTCCTCAAACACATGATTCATGGCCTGACAGTAAGTACAACCCGGAGTTGGAAATTAGTTTGGGCTGACTTGATTGACTAGACTTGGTTCCTTAGTTTCTAAAGCTTCCAGTCTTCTCGCTAGGTTAGCTAACTTAGACTCGTTAGCTATGGATGATTCAATCGAATGGACACCTCCTTTTCAAGAGATAGAGTTTGGATTTCTAGAGCTTTCACTAGTAGGCTCCCATTGGATGGTCTTTTCAGCTAAATTCTCATATAAATCCCATCCTTCATGCTCATCCTTCTGCAAGAATCCCTCTTGGCACATGCTTTCTAAAAGGTCTTGGTCGAGTAATCTAAACCATCATAAAGAATTTGGCATTGTCGCTATTTCTCTATTCCATGATGAGGACATTGGACAAAGAGGTCTTTGAAGCATTCAAAGTACCTCCAAAACGGTTCACTAGGTTCTTGCTTGAACTGCATGATGTTTTTCCTAACGAGGGCGGTCTTGTGGATTGGATAGAATTTCTTCAAGAAGACCTTGATGAAACCATCCCAAGATGTGATAGAGCCGACCGCTAAGCTGTAGAGCCATTTCTTGGCTAAGTCCTTAAGAGCAAATGGGACAAATCTCAACCTAATAGCATCATCTGCAAGGTGTGGGATTTTCATCATTAAGCATACTTCCTCAAATTCTCTTATGAAGAGATAAGCATCTTCGGACTCTAAGCCATGAAACTTAGGGAGTGTATTAATGAACTGTGGCTTAAGCTCAAAGTTGTGTTCACCAACCGATGGAAGTTGGATGCAGGATGGAAGTGATGTTCTAATGGGATAGAACCTATCCTGCAAAGATGTCGGTTGACCCATAACCGAATCTGGTCTTGTTTCGAACTTGGGTGGTTATGTGTTTCTAGTTAACCTAGATGAATTAGGGTCTCTTGACCACACTTGCATACACAAACACAATCACAAACAAGTTCACCAATAGTCAAGAAGAGAAAACAACCAGGCCTAGTCTAAGGTAACCTTGATCTAGACAACTCCTAACTGGTTGATTGTCCACTGCAGGTATAATGCAGACTTTGACCACAAGCTAATCAGCCAGGTCATGGCAAGATTGGTGGGAGGTTATTCGTCAAAGACGTTCCTTAATTAAGTAACCACCAACATTCGGGCTTTCAGCCCTTAATCCCCTTCCTAGACACTGATTTGGCAGGAGTCAAATTTCAACACCTTCCCCCTTAGGATAATTTCCTAATGAGTTCGAGATGTCCCTAAGGCCAACATCTATCAGATTTTACTTAGGCTTAGGTTATGCGTGCTTGGAGATGGTTTGTGGGCTAAGAAAGAGTAATGACTTTCCGTCCTTATCTTGACTTGAGTTTTGCCCTTAGAATTGATTTGTGCAAAGTGTGCAAGATATAGAAAAGTAGCATTCAAAAGCAAATATCACCTAAGAATGTTTTCTAAGCTATATGCTATGCATACATACCTTGTCTCCAGCTATCTTCAACAGTAATTGTAAAATAAACGTAATTGACAAATGCCAAGAATGCAAGTCTAAACGTTTTTTAAGCAATTAACAATCACTCATATTACTGTTAAATTAAAACAGGGATGGTGGATAGCAGATATAGCAAGAATATAACGTACAAAAACTTAATTTTTTGTGAGCAATATGTCCTGCAAAAAAGAGTTTTAGTAGTCCAATGAAATTTTCAACTTTTGCAACGCAATTTCTTGAAATTCTATTTCCTACTTTAGAGAGTAGGGGCACAAAATTTGTAAGTCTTCTCTTGCAAAGCTTGAATGCTAGATCTGAATCTTGAAGTCCCTAAAACAATACACCAAACTTGTTAAAAAACAAATACACCGTTCCCTTCCCGGCAACGGCTCCAAAAATTGATTGCAAAATTAAAGAGTTAAGAGATTTACCGTGTAGCTTCGGGCTAACGGGTCGTGTCCACAAGGAGGAATGCGATGAAAGCTTTTCGGTGTTTTGTTTAGTAACAAAGAATGATGCTAGTTTTTTAATTGTAAAGAGAATGGAGAGAAGGGAAATGATCAAAGAGAAATTGCAACTTTGGAGAAGGCTTTGGAGAAGGTGTTTAAAAAACTTTGAAAATTGTTTGGTTGTTTTAAATATAAGAAGGAGAAGATCTGGGCTCACTAATTTTATTTACTTCACTACTTATCTCAAGAATATTTTTAGTGCATCACATTTATCATAGGCAAAAGAGCTTAATTTCTTTTAGTGTTCAAGTAAAACAAATGAGATGATTTCGGATCAAATCTTGAGATCTTTCTTAACACAACATTAAAAATAGAATGTTAAACCATCAAGCGCGAGGAAGCAAGTATGGAATAAAAATGATTTACAAATAGTTGTGTCTTGAAAATCTAAGTTTTAAAAGAAGAGCATCATCATAAGCTTTCAAGAATAAAAATTAACTTTAGGCATTATGATTCAAGAGAGTTCTTCCATCAAATTCAATCAAGAGAGAAGAGGTAGAAAACATTAATTGGTGAGCCCAGAAAATGATTTAGCTACTCATTATGAAATGAAAACAAACAAGAAATTGACAATTAAACACAAACATACCAAATTCAAGTTGAGTTGGAATGGCAAGTAGAAGCTCCTTTGATTGTCACTTCAAAGACGAATTACACACTCAATTCCACTCTTCTCTCTTTTCTGGTCTAAACTAAAAAAAAGAATAAAGAGGAGATACAACTTCTCCAAGCTATCTAACAATGTTCCTAAACCCTAAAAATGAACAATAAATTTAATCTTAGTCCTCACTGATTTTTCAGTACAAAACCCAAGCTTTTATAGGCAAAAACCCAGAGGGCAGGGAGTGAGGAGATAAGGGGAGCAAACGCTCCCCTTATCTCCACCAGCAAGCCGCGGATCCACGACCTGGATGTGGTGTGGCTTTGGGCTTCCTTTTATCTTGTTCGATTTACTGTTGCAGCTCCCAGATTTGACGAAACGATCTTTGATTTGTTAGCTTCAACCGCTTGATTTGGGAGGATTCATTTCAACCGGTTTCAACCTCTCTGATATGTTACGATTTGCCCTGATTCCCTGATTTCGAATTTATTCTGAATTAAAAGGGGGCTTTTGGGCTCGTTTCTCTGGCCAATCCTTTAGCAATGGGCCTGCATTTTATAAAGAACAATAGGACTTATTAATATAATTTATTTAGATTTCAAGCATGGAAATGTGACAATATGTATGCAATATATGTGATGTATCATAAAGCTCTCTTGGTTGAACACAAGTGAGGCACACAATCAAATCCAAGCATATAAATGATATGAACAATATGAAATGATGCAAGGCACAATATAAAAGAGAGAGAGTTAGAGATAGTGGATCAAACACAAACACCAAGATATGTTTCGAGGTTCGAGCACCCAGCTCTACGTCCCCGCCTTCACACAGAAGGATTTCCATTATAGCGTCCACACAGGACTTCCCACATAGGGAACCTCCACTGAGGATTTGGGCAAATACAACTTGGGAGTACACAACTCTCTCAACAAATACAACCTCTCACTAGAGGCTAGGCACAAAGCCACACAAGATCAACCTCACAATTGAGGGATAGGCACAAAGCCACAACACCACAATCACTTCTTCACTAAGAGGGAAACCAACACAACCTCCATTATCACCTCTCATTAGAGGGATATCAACACAATCACCTCTCACTAGAGGGATATCACAAAGTATGGAAGATTTTACAAGTCTAGGTGATCACAAAGACCACAAACCAATTCTGTCTTACAAAACAAGATCCTAATAGATAAGATAGATATGATAAGCTCAAGTGTGAGAAAATAAAGTGTTTGTAACAAAGAAAAACAATTGGGTAAATCTCCAAATAGATATTAAAATCAAGATCAAAACCACTTCCCAAAAGACTCTATTTTTCTTTGAAATTTCTAACACTTTAAAACAAATAAAGATTGATCTTTTAAACTCAACAGCTCTTTTAAAACTTGTAGCTAAAACACTTAGGAAGATGAGAATTTTTGCTCTTGAAAAACTTTTGTAAAACAGCCCAAAGGAATGGGTATATATAGCCCATTCATAAAACTAGCCGTTGGGCCAAGACAACAGAAAAAACTGCTGTCGGTCGACTGGCCAACAGTCAGAAATCTGACCGTTGTGCCTCCAGTCGACCGCCCGATCAACCAGGCCTGGATACAGAGAGCAACAGCTCTCTGTCGGTCGACTGCCTGGTCGACCGGGCTATTTCCAGAGAGCAAAGCTCTCTAGCGGTCGACCGGGTCGGTCGACCGGCCTACCAACCCAGGCTGCGTGCACGTCTGTGTACGTCGGTTAACCGGACCGGTCGACTAACTTCTGCCTCGGTCGACAGGTCCGGTCGACTGGCAGACAGCCAGTACAAAAAATTTAGGGATTGAAAACTTGGTTATTTTGACTTCTAAAAAATCCCATAAAATCACATAAATTTCACAAAAATAAGTTCTTATAAGCTCTTTGAAATGCAAATATGTGTGACAAAAATTCAACACATATTTTAAACAATTTGAACCATTTTTGTGATATTAAAATTTTACCTTAAACCAAAATCCGTATTTTTCAAAACCCGGATTTTTGAAATGGAAATTCGTTTTCTCCAAAACACATGTAAATACAAAAACATGATATTGAAAGAACTTTGAAGCATATTGTACATGGATAAATTCCAATATACATATGAAGATTTATATCTATATTTTTGACATGAAATCCAAAAATAAGTTTTGTTTAAATACAAAACTCCAACTCATGAAATAGACTATCAAAGTAAGTTTTTCTAAATAGATGGAGCATAGATGTATATAGATCAAATCTAATATACATTAAACCATGTAAACTTTTTTGATTCTATCTATTCATGAAAACCATATATTTGAACTAGAAATCTAAAACCAGTTAAACCGAAAAACTAAAACATGAAACTTTAAACTTGTGTGTGTATTGTGAACTTGAGCATATCAACACTATTTAATCTTTACAATGATCTAAATAAAATCTTAAACTAAACAAACTAAAGTCTTGTTGTAGAACTCCATCTCCAAGTCGACTCTATCCAAAACCAATCCAACGAGCTTGACTCCAACCAAGTACTAGATGTGATCTTGACGCTCGAGCTCTTAAATCAACATGTGAAAGTTCCAAAACACCTTTGTTTAAACTAATCACCAACTACTATCTTAATCAAATATCTAAAACTAAATATCACAAGATTATTAGTAAACAATAACTACATGAGTTAATCATCATCAAAACTAGAGTGAAGGGCCTCTGGGCCAACAATCTTCCCCTTTTTTATGATAACAAAACTCATGGAGTTATATATGCATGGATTAAAATTAAGCTTCATAGAAGCTCCCCCTTAACTCATGTATAGCAATAAACAATAAAGGTATGCAGTGAATGCTTAACATAAATATGCATAAATATGATATTTGATACCAATTTTAAAATAAAATGTTCTTAAAAAATGCTGCTCTTGATACCAACAAAAGATGCTCTTGATACCAATGGTAAAAGATAACAAATTTAAATAAACATGCATATTAAACATGAAGTAAACATGCATATATAAAACATGCATATATAAAACTCCAAAATATCTCTCCCCCTTTTATCAATTCATCAACAAAGGGGTACAAACACTAAAGGCATAAATAATATTTTTCTTTCGTTTTGCATAAATCAAACAATAAAGGTGTATATGCTATATACATTCATGAAGAGGAAAGACGTGAAGTTAACTCCCCCTGCATACATGCATTATATAAAAAAGAGATGACTAGACTATAATCACATAACGCATAATATACAATGTATAAAAGGAGATGTGAAACTCCTCCTACACACGTGTAAGACATAGAGAAGAACGGTCAAGCTCCTCAATATGATATACACTCAACATGAATCTATATATAGAGAAGATGTTAAGCTCCCCTTACATATAAGCAATACATATCAAAACTTTTGATACCAAATTATGATACTAATTGAAAATAAACAAAAATTTTAAGATACCAAAAGATACCAATTGAAAATATCTTGTAAACTTTTGATACCAATAGAAAATGAAACATTGTATGTTTTTGATACCAATAGAAATATATATGTATTTAGAATCTTGATACCAATTGAAAAACAAACCAACTATTTGGTTAAATAATTCATTTTGCAATAAAGATATCAAATTTTAGAATAAAGCCAATTTAAGATTCTTGATACTAATATTGAAAATGTTAGCATATTCTAAATTAAAATATTTTCATTAAGAGCATAGGAAACCAATTGAAAAATAATATACCAAATAATATCATTTTTTATCATAAAGAGTGGGAGTAAGATACCAATTGAAAATACAATCGATTGAAAATTAAAACATGAAGTTTTCTCCCCCTTTATGAAATACCAATGAAAATGATGCATAAGTTTTGAAATTACCTGAGGGGGGGTGAATAGGTGATAATGCTAATCAATGCACAAATTAAAAATTATATGATGCAACGATCACTCGAAACAAGACTAGAAGCCGAATACCCCGTGAAGGGCTCTGAACTCCTTCCTCGTGATTCCTCTAGATAAGAGTTTGAGGTGCGTAATGCAATCTTGTTGTGTGAGTATTGGTCGACAATATAGCAATGATTATGAAGCAAGTAAATATAGCAATGAATATAGAGCAAGTAAATGAAGCAATGAATATAAAGCAAGTAAATGAAGCAAGTAAACCAATCGCAAACTCTGAGATTTTTTTCGAGGTTCGAGCACCCAGACTTACATCCCCGCCTTCACCCAGAAGGATTTCCAACCACTATATAACTTTCACAAAGAGTTACAACCACACCGGAGTACCCAACTCCTCAATCTCACTCCTCTAGTCCAGAGGTAGTGGAGCCACAAATACAAGAATCTCTTGGTGATCAAAAGACCACAAACGCTCTTTTGAAAAACCTTTTTCCCTTATAAAAATTCTAGAGAATAATGTGTAGGATTGAAGCTCAAGTTTTGTAAGTAAAAAAGAAAATGAAATCGAAGAGAGTTTAGAACCAAAAACTTCAGTAAAGAGAGAGAATTTTGAGCACAAAAATAGAGAACAAAAATTTCTTTTGAAAGCCTTTAAACTTGAATATTTTTGCAAATGATTGTTGTTAATACCTCAACCCTAATCATCCCTATTTTTAGGATAGGGTAGGGATTATAGAGTAAACTAATATAATAAGTAATTAGGAAGTATTTGACCCAAAAGCCAGCCCCTAAACTCGTTTAGAGACAAAACACACGTTTTAAAACGTGTTAAAACAACTAGCCGTTAAGGCTTAAATCAAGCCACGGTCGACCGGATTTTCAAAAAATTTAGCCGTTGCCAGCCCACGGTCGACCGCCCGGTCGACCGAAACAAACAGAGAGTAGAGGACTTTCAGTCGGCCGAAGGTCGGTCGACCGAAATGGGGTCCGGTCGACCGCCCAGTCGACCGGGAGACGTGCACACATGCACGCACCCAAACGGTCAGAAGCCCGGTCGACCGTTCTGACCTGAAACAGAGCCGGTCGACCGCCCGGTCGACCGCAGCAGGCCAAAAATCAGTCTTTAGAAAAAGGGTTTTGAAAAACTTGATAGTTTTAAAAATAATTTTGATCAAGACTAGGTATAGTAAATAAAATGAAGTTTGTAGGTAAAATATATATATATAAAAATTATTTGTATATAGGAGAAATTTCTTTTAGAAAAATCATGCGCATAAAAATTTGTGTGTAGAGAATTTTGAGCTTCAAACCTATTCACTATTCTTTAACAAACTTTAAATATAAAACTTAAACAAATGAATTCTCTGAGCCACAATGAAGTCTCTGGGCCATGGCATACCAAGCTAGAGCCTTCTCTTCTATGAACACTTCCTCTTGTGCCATTTGCTTTATAAGCATCATAAACCTTGCAATAGCTAAGAAAGGCCATCATGAATGGTACTAACCTGAAACTCATCTTAAACAACTTATTAGTACCATATAGCTTCTATGTATTTTGTTATCATCAAAACTTAAACAAATGGAGAGTGTAACCTTTCGGGCCAACAATCTTCCCCTTTTTGATGATGACAAAACATATAGGCTATATAACAAGATATAAAAGAGAGGCAATACTCCCCCTCAAATAATGCACTATTTAAACAAGTATAAAACAAGTTTTCATGAGATAACAATAAAACACAAAACATCAATAAAACACATATCATAACACATATTTCTCCCCCTTTTGTTATACATCAAAAAGGGATAAATTAGCAAGAAAACCTTCTTATTCAATAACACAAACATTAAGTTCACCACATATAAAAGAAAATCCATTAATGTCAAGAGGTTTAGTGAAAATATCGGCAAGTTGCAAATCAGAAGAAACATAATCAATCTCAATATCACCTTTCTCAAATGATCTCTAAGAAAGTGATATCTAATCTCAATGTGCTTGGTCTTACTATATTGATTTGCATTCTTAGTCATATGAATAGTACTAGTATTATCACAAAATATTTTTATATGGTCATAATGCAAATCATAATCAAGGAGAGTATGTTTCATCCAAAGGACTTGTGCACAACAAGCCCCCGCCGCAACATACTCCGCCTCAGTGGTTGAGAGGGCTACCGAATTTTGTTTCTTAGAGGACCATGAAACAAGACAATTACCAAGAAATTGACATGTTCTACTAGTACTCTTTCTATCAACTCTACAACCCGCATAGTCGGCATCCGAAAAACTCATCATTGAAAAATCTCCAGTTTTCGGATACCAAAGACCCATTCCAATAGTGCCCTTAATATAACGAATGATGCGTTTTACCGCAATTAAATGAGATTCTTTAGGATACGATTGGAATCTAGCACAAAGACACATACTAAATATGATATCCGGCCTACTAGCCGTTAAATACAACAAGCTACAAATCATGCTTCTATATAACTTAATATCAACACACTTACCTTGGTCATCCTTATCAAGCTTGGTGGTAGTTGCCATGGGAGTGTTGCAAATTTTTGAACCTTCAAGTCCAATTTTCTTGATGAGTTCCTTGGAGTACTTGGCTTGACATATGAAAATCCCATCACGTATTTGCTTGATTTGGAGTCCAAGAAAATAATTTAATTCACCCATTAAGATATCTCAAATTCACGTTGCATACACTGTTCAAACTCATTGCAAAGAAACTCATTAGTAGAACCAAAATTATATCATCAACATATATTTGCACTATAAGAATGTCACTATCAACATGCTTAGTAAATAATGTTGTGTCTACTTTGCCTTTAACAAAATCATTTGAGAGAAGAAAACTAGAAAGCTTTTATACCAAGCTCTTGGAGCTTGTTTTAAACCATACAAAGCTTTATCCAATTTGAAAACAAAATTAGGATGTACATGATCCACAAAACCGGGAGGTTGTTCAACATAAACTTCTTCATTAATAAAACCATTTAAAAATGCACTTTTTACATCCATTTGAAAAAGTTTAAAATTTTTAAAAGATGCATAAGTTAGTGTAATTCGTATGGCTTCAAGCCGTGCTACGGGTGCAAAGGTCTCCTCAAAGTCGATTCTTTCAACTTGAGTGTAACCTTGGGCCACTAACCTAGCCTTTTCTAATAACATTTCCTGACTCATCCATCTTGTTCCTAAAAATCCACTTAGTACCAATTATTGGTTTATCGTGGGGTCTAGGAACAAGGTGCCAAACTTGGTTGCGCTTAAATTGACTGAGCTCTTCTTGCATAGCTAGCAACCAATATGAGTCACCCTCGGCTTCCAGGATGTTCTTGGGTTCAAAATGAGAAATGAATGCAAAATTACCACACAATTCATGGAGTTTGGAGCGAGTTGTTACCCCCGTTGATATATCACCTATGATAAGATCTTTGGGATGATTTGTAGCATATCTCCAGTCTTTAGGAAGTGGTTGAGAGTTTTCCACTTCATCCTTTTGAACTTCACCAATGGGTTCTTACTTTTCTTCTTGAATGGGTGAGTCCTTCAAGGATTTTTCTCCACATCCTCACCTAATGAGTCAATCTCTACAACATTCTCAACAATAGTATTAGATTCTTCAAATTTAACATGCATGGATTCTTCAATAGTATGAGTAGATTTATTGAATACTCTATAAGCTTTGCTAGTACTAGAATATCCAACAAATATTGCTTCATAAGCCTTAGCATCAAATTTACCCAAATTATCTTTAGTGTTCAAAACAAAACACTTGCATCCAAAAACTTTAAAGTATGAAACATTGGTTTTCTTAAATGATAAATTTCAAAAGAGGTTTTGAAAGTATTTTTACACAAATAAATACGGTTTGATATGTAGCATGCGGTGTTTACGGCCTCGGCCCATAAATAGTGAGGGAGCCCATATTCACTTATCATAGTCCTAGCCATTTCTAGAAGAGTTCTATTCTTCCTTTCAACTACTTCATTTTGTTGTGGAGTTCTAGGACATGACATTTCATGCTTAATTCCTTTTTCATCACAATAAGTCATGAAGAGTTGGTTAACAAACTCACCACCTCTATCACTTCTTATTTTTAAAATCAAAATCCTTTTTCTTTTTCAACCCTTTTTCGAAAAATCTTAAAATACGAAAACGTTTGATCTTTGTGTTCCAAAAAGAAAACCCAAGTGAATCGAGAAAAATCATCAACTAAAACAAAAACATATCTACTTCAATTTAAGCTTTTAGTTTTAGTTGGTCCATAAAGATCCATGTGAATTAATTCTAATGGCCTAGTTGACATGATATCCTTGATTGGTTTGAAAGAAGACTTGGTTTGTTTCCCAAGTTGGCACGTACCACAAATGTGGTCTTTTTCAAACTTCAAACAAGGAATACCTTTCACCAATTCCTTAGAATTAATTCTAGCAAGATGATCAAAAGATGCATGTCCAATCTTCTATGCCAAAGCCATGAAATCTCATCAAAAGCATTCAAGCATTTAGTAGAACAATCCAAATTAAGCATGTCAATAATATAGACATTATTTTCACGAAATCCGGTGAGAATAAATTCATTGGTTTTACAATAAAAAATTTTGCAAGAAGATTTATCAAATACAACTTTAAGACCACGATCGCAAAGTTGACTTATACTAAGCGAGTTATGTTTAAGTCCATCAACAAGAACAACATTTTCTATTAAAGGAGATGTACCAATCTTAATGTTACCTATACCGACGATGATGCCCTTGGAGTCATCTCCGAAGGTGACGGTGCCACCTTCATCGTACCTTGATAGGGTTGTGAAGTTATTGATATCCCATGTCATATGCCTTGAACAACCACTATCAAGGTACCACTGCTCCTTACGTCTTGGAGCCTTGGTGTGTACCTACATCAAATAATTTAGAACTTGATTTTGGTACCCATATTTTCTTGGGTCCTAAAGAGTTAGTGTCACGAACCCACATAAGATTATTTGTCCTATTTATATGATCATAGCAAAATTTAGCTAAATGGTCATTCCAACCACAATAAGTGCATCTATAAATTCTTCCATATTTAAATGCATAATGAGTGTGTGGCTTACGAACAAGTGAATTGTGAGCATGAGTAGTTTTAACATGAGTGTCATGTGAAGTGTTGGCATGATGAGCATGAGAATTTTTAGCATGAGTTGTTTTATCATTCTTAGCATGTGGAGTGTGCAAATGCTTCTTTGAAAACATTTCCTCTAATTTATTAGTATTAAAAGCACATTCTTTTAAAACATTTCCAAAATCATTGATTTTAGTTTTTAACAAGGATAATTCATTTTCATCAATTTTTAGAAATTTAGCTTTACAAGCAACTTTATAAGCATCAAACTCTCTTTTGTTGAAATAAGATTAGAAGAAAGTTCATCTTTTTCTTTTGAAGAAATTGCAAGTTGATTTTTGAGCATCTCAATTTCCTTTTTCAATTAGAACATTTTACCTTTTTATCATCAAAACTTTCAGAAAGTTCAACAAAAGCATGTTTTAACATTTATCTACTTATTTTATTTTCATCATCAAGAGGTTGAGTGGTTACCTTGGGTGTGTTTGCCATGAAATACATATTTGCCGTGTCGACCTCATCTTCGGATTCACTTTCCGAATCCCAAGTGGCTTTGTATACCTTCTTTTCAACCGGCCTCTTTTGCTTCAAGGAGGAAGTCATCTTTTTCTTGAAATCGGGACAATCGGCCATGATGTGTCTAGGTTTCCGACAATTGTAGCATATGATCCTTTTCTCCTCCTTCCCTTCCCATCGCTTTCTATAGTTGAGTTTATTCTTGCGGTACATCCTCTTTACATTTCTCTCTAGGAGAGATAGCTCTTCATCCTCTTCTTCATCTTCTTCATCGTCGTAGTTGGTAGAGGAAGACTTGAAAGTTATGGACTTCTTCTTTTGAGGTACCGCTTCTTCTCTTGCCTTCTTCTCCATCTCATGAGTCTTAAGGTTTTCAATAAGACTTATGAGCTCCATCTCATCTTTGTCATTCAACTCCTTTAAGGTGGTACCTTTGATCTCCCATGACGAAGGAAGAGCACGAATCACTTTGCACACCTTTTGGTTGTTACTTATATTATCACCTAAAGAAGAAAGAGCATTGGTAATCTTAGTAAACTTAGTAATCATATCATCAATAGATTCTTCTTCTAGCATTTTAAAACTTTCATATTGGGAACACAAGAGATCTATTTTTGCTCTCTTGACTTGTGATGTCCCCTCATGAGTGACCAATAAGTGTAGCCAAATCTCATAGGAGGATTTGTAATGGATAACCCGTGTTAGATCATCCTCATTCAAAGCTAAAAGTAGTGCATTTTGAGCCTTAGAGTTAGCATCAAATTCCTTAGAGGTGAGTTCGAATCAAGTGTCCTCCTCACTTTCGGGTCTACTATAGGGCTTGGTCAAGGATTTAGCAACTAAACTACCTAGAGATTGTAGAAAAATAGTCATCCTAACTTTTCATATGGGAAAGTTGAGTCCATCAAATTTGGGAGGGGTCTTAATGTTACCGGCCATCTTACTAGTGTATGAATGTAAATATGCAAATAGTGATTAGCAAAAATTAGGATCTCTCTAAGGATATGAAGCCAAAAACTAGAGTCCTAGCTCTGATACCAATTGAAATCACCTAGAGGGGGGGTGAATAGGTGATAATGCTAATCAATGCACAAATTAAAAATGTTATGATGCAACGATCACCTGAAACAAGACTAGAAGCCGAATACCCCGTGAAGGGCTCTGAACTCCTTCCTCGTGATTCCTCTCGATAAGTGCGTAATGCAATCTTGTTGTGTGAGTATTGATCGACAATATAGCAATGATTATGAAGCAAGTAAATGTAGCAATGAATATTGAGCAAGTAAATGAAGTAATGAATATAAAGCAAATAAATGAAGCAAGTAAACCAATCGCAAACACTGAGATTTGTTCCGAGGTTTGAGCACCCAGCTCTACGTCCCCGCCTTCACCCAGAAGGATTTTCAACCACTATAACTTTCACAAAGAGTTACAACCACACCAGAGTACCCACTCCTCCTCAATCTCACTCCTCTAATCCAGAGGTAGTGGAGCCACAAATACAAGAATCTCTTGGTGATCAAAAGACCACAAACCCTCTTTTGAAAAACCTTTTTTCCTTATAAAAATCCTAGAGAATAATGTGTAGGATTGAAGCTCAAGTTTTGTAAGTGAAAAAGAAAATGAAATCAAAGAGAGTTTAGAACCAAAAACTTCAGTAGAGAGAGAATTTTGAGCACAAAAACAGAGAACAAAAATTTCTTTTGAAAGCCTTTAAACTTGAATATTTTTGCAAATGATTATTGTTAATACCTCACCTAATCATCCCTATTATCAGGATAAGGGTAGGGATTAAAGAGTAAACTAATATAATAAGTAATTAGGAAGTATTTGACCCAAAAGCCCGCCCCTAAACTCGTTTAGAGACAAAACACACATTTTAAAATGTGTTAAAACAACTAGCCGTTAAGGCTGAAATCAAGCCACGGTCGACCGGGTTTTCAAAAAATTTAGCCGTTGCCAGCCCGGTCGACCGTCGCCGTCGACCGAAAAAACAGAGAGTAGAGGACTTTTAGTCGGCCGAAGGTCTGTCGATCGAAATGGGGTCCGGTCGACCGCCCGGTTAACCGGGAGACGTGCACACATGCACGCACCCAAACAGTCAGAAGCCCGGTCGACCGGTCGGTCGACCGTTCTGACCTGAAACAGAGCCGGTCGACCGCTCGATCGACTGCAGCAGGCCAAAATCAGTCTTTTGAAAAAGGGTTTTGAAAAACTTGATAGTTTTAAAAATAATTTTGATCAAGACTAGGTTTAATAAATAAAATTAAGTTTGTAGGTAATATATATATAAATTATTTGTATATAGGAGAAATTTCTTTTAAAAAATCATGTGCACAAAAACTTGTGTGTAGAGAATTTTGAGCTCCAAACCTATTCACTATTCTTTAACAAACTATAAATATAAAACTTAAACAAATGAATTCTCTGAGCCATAATGAAATCTCTGAGCCATGGTATACCAAGCTAGAGCCTTCTCTTCTATGAACACTTCCTCTTGTGCCATTTGCCTTATAAGCATCATAAACCTTACAAACCTTGCAATAGCTAAGAAAGGCCATCATGAATGGTACTAACCTGAAACTCATCTTAAACAACTTATTAGTACCATATAGCTTCTATGTGTTTTGTTATCATCAAAACTTAAAAAATGGAGAGTGTAACCTTTCAGGCCAACAAGTTTGTATAAAATATCAATTTGAAAACTAATAGTCATTAAGGAGTAAATCAAGTTTAGCATAAACATAATTTGTGCTTTAAGATGTAAAGATATAGTAAGCACAATCAAATCATATATATTGTATAAAAAGTAAATACCAATATAAATTGATACTTTTGAGATTTAAAACATACATATATAGAAAACCAAAGATGAGTATATAACCAAAAAAATGTCAATTGGGATACCAATTGAAAATATGATGAGGATCAAATGTATAACTCATACTATCACCCTTATCATGCACAATTTTAAAAGATATTCAAGAAGGGTATACAAGGCATGGTCTCCCATCTAACCGCCCTTAAAAGGTAGGGGTTTTCAAAAATAGGATTTGAAAATATAACATGTTTGAAAAACTCTACCAAAATAAAGAATATGCAACTAGTTTTATGATAAACTTGTAAACTAGTACGAAATCCTTCAAGTAAGGAATAAAACAAGAATATATCCATGAAAACATGAAAATCACACAATCATCAACACTCAAATAGCAATAAAGCTCATATAATCTCATGAAAATAAATCATGAGTAAACATCAAATAATGTGAGTGTACAAAGTCATGTAATCAACAAAATCATGGAATAAGGCAATTAAGCTCAATATGAAATTCCTTTATAAAAATCATCAAAACAATACTAACTCCAAGGCATATGTATGTTTTGTCAAACTAAAGGTGTACATACATATCCAAACACAATTGAGTCTATAAAGGATTTTGCATAGAACACAAATGACTCAAGGTTATACATGTATATCTAATAGTTTTGACAAAATTAACATATATATGAAGCTAAAACAATAATCTGAAAAACGTCCAAAAATAGGGTATACAAGTCAAAATGCATGAATCATCAAAACTAGGCTATACTAGTACATCTAATGGGTACAAATGAGCAATTTAGCACAAACATATAATAATCAATTTGTGGCTCACTAGTTGTACAAGTATTGACACAACTTTTAATGAAAACTATATCTTAAACATGTAATCAAATCATGAAGCATAAAACGAAACATAAATCAATAAGATCATTATGTAAATGCACATGTCTTAGATCTATGATATACACGATAGCTAAACAAGTGTGAGAACACAAATATGGATCCATATGAACATGGGTGTATCTCAAAAACTATGCATGTATGTCGTAGGTCTAATTATCATGGCATTTAACATACTAATCATGACAAACTAAAAACATGCTAAACATCAATCATATGAAAGCATGTAAACATAAATGGGATTTAGAGATAGTTACCAAAACCGTTAGAGGTAATCTTTAGATCTCCAAAACTAAGGTGGTCCTCCCACCAAACTCCCCTTGAAAGTGATGCATCCAAAATTGTCACCGTTTAGCTCGGAACGCATTCACCTCAAGGCACCAATGCCCTCACGTCAAGCGAGAGCCCACACCTACATCAAATATCATAGGGTGGATTTTGGTACTCAAACTCTATTGGGTCCGGGGTTAGCACCTTTCCTAACCCAAACAAATTTATTTGTAAAATTTGAATCATGTATCCTATCATAACAAAATTTTGCCACGTGGCCTTTCGTCCACAATGTGTACATGAGTACACATGAGCATACTTTGAATCATGTATTACATGTGTATGTCGTGATTTGTGTGCATGCATATTTGGAACTTGTTTCTTTCGAAACATGGATTCAAGCCGTGTGTAGTTCAAAGTACATTGGCTCAATGTAGAGCCCAAACAATCAACGCTCTTCTTTGAAATGGATATATCATTTTCAATAATGGAAGAAGAGTGGAGCATGCAATAGGTATGCTAGATGATGAAGCTACACTAGCATGACAAATATGAGTATCTAAATCATTTTTCAAAGAAATATTTTCATTAGAAGCTAAATCCAATTCATTTGAAATAGAAATAATTTTGTTTTCAAAGATCATTTTCTTTTACAACAAAATCAAGTTTTGACGTTAAAGTCTCATTTTTCTTCAAAACTCATTACAATCATTTTATTTTTCAAAATCTTGTTTTCATTTAGAGCAAGTTCAAGTTGGGATATCAAGAGTCACATTCATTTTAAAATCTCAACCTTCTCTTGCAAAACAACATCAAGTTTAGAAGACAAATTTTTATTTTCTTCTTTAGTGTAAAACTTTTCTTTTTCAAAAGTTTATATTTTTCTAACAATTTTTCACAAACAATTGATAGTTCTTCATTCAATACATCAGGATCAGCATAATCATCACCTAAAGACTAGCACTATCATCTAGTTGAGTTTCTGAGTTTACTTCAAGGAGTCATTCCCTTAGACCATGAAGCAACATTGATCAGACTCTTCTCTTCTAGATTTCTCCTCCTCATTGATTTGTATTTGTAGCTCGGGAGATGTTAATATGTTCCACACTGCAAAGGTGGAATCACAATGAGAAACCATATTTAGATATTCTTTGCTAAGTGATTTTCTAAGTGCCTCTAGGGCTTGTGCATTGGCCTCTAAATGCTTGCTATTATTAAGGTAAGATTCCTTAGTAATGGTAAGGTAAACTTTTCAACCTATGGCTTTTAAATGCCAACTCATCCTAACCTTCCATATATCAATTTAGAGATATCAAACATGGAGGATTATCCTGAGTGCAAATTATATGTGTGCAAGTGCAAATGTAGATTCGCTAACCAAGATCTCACTCCTACGTGGTTAAACCTAATATCAGGTGCGTAGGCTCTGATACTAATTGAAAGTACACCTAGCGGGGGGGTGAATAGGTGGAAGGCTAATCTATTGACAAATAATGCGGAATTAAAAACTAAATGTAACACACTTAGTGTAACCAAATAGTGTAGCTGAATTCCCGTTGAAGGGCTTTGGACTATCTCCTCTAAATTCGCTAAATAAGAGATGAGGTGCTATGAAAGCTCTCTTGGTTGAACACAAGTGTGGCACACAATCAAATCCAAGCATATAAATGATATGAACAATATGAAATGATGTAAGGTACAATATAAAAGAGAGAGTTAGAGAAAGTGGATCAAACGCAAATACTAAGATATGTTTCGAGGTTCGAGTACCCAGCTCTACGTCCCCGCCTTCACAGAGAAGGATTTCCACTATAACATCCATACAGGACTACCCACACAGGGAATCTCCACTGAGGATTTGGGCAAATACAACTTGGGAGTACACAACTCCTCTCTTAACAAATACAACCTCTCACTAGAGGCTAGGCACAAAGCCACAAGATCAACCTCACAATTGAGGGATAGGCATAAAGCCACAACACCTCAATCACCTCTTCACTAAGAGGGAAACCAATACAACCTCCACTATTACCTCTAACTAGAGGGATATCAACACAATCACCTCTCACTAGAGGGATATCACAAAGTATAAAAGGTTTTACAAGTCTAGGTGATCACAAAGACCACAAACAAATTATTTCTTACAAAACAAGATCTTAATAGATAGGATAGATATGATAAGCTCAAGTGTGAGAAAACAAAGTGTTGGAGTAAAGAAAAATAATTGGGAAATCTCCAAATAGATATTGAAATCAAGATCAAAACCACTTCCCAAAAGACTTTATTTTTCTTTAAAATTTCCAACACTTTAAAACAAATAAAGATTGATCTTTAAATCCAAAAACTCTTTTAAAACTTGTAATTAAAACACTTAAGAAGATGAGAATTTTGCTCTTGAAAAACTTATGTAAAACAGCCCAAAGGAATGGGTATATATAGCCCATTCATAAAACTAGCTGTTGGGCCAAGACAGCAGAAAAAAATATGTTGTCGGTCGACCGCCCAGTCGACCGGCCAACAGTCAGAAATCTGACCGTTGTGCCTCCGGTCGACCTCCCGGTCGACCGGGCCTGGATACAGAGAGCAAACAGCTCTCTGTCGGTTTACCGCCTGGTCGACTGGGGCCATTTCCAGAGAGCAAAAGCTCTCTGGCGATCAACCGGGTCGGTAGACCCGCCTACCAGCCCAGGCTGCTTGCACGTCTGTGCACGTCGGTCGACCGGGCCGGTCAACCGACTTCTTCTGCCTCGGTCGACCGGTCTGGTCGACCGGCAGACAGCCAGTACAAACAATTTAGGGATTGAAACTTAGTTATTTTGACTTCTAAAAAATCCCATAAAATCACATAAATTCCACAAAAATAAGTTCTTATAAGATCTTTAAATATAAATATGTGTGACAAAAATTCAATACATATTTCAAACAATTTGAACCATTTTTGTGATATTAAATTTTGCCTTAAACCAAAATCCATATTTTTCCAAAACCTGGATTTTTGAAATGGAAATTCGTTTTCTCCAAAACACATGTAAATACAATAACATGATATTGAAACCACGTTGAAGCATATTGTATATGGATAGAATCCAATATACATATAAAGATTTATATCTATGTTTTTGACATGAAATCAAAAAATAAGTTTTGTATAAATACAAAGCTCCAACTCATAAAATAGACTATCAAAGTAAGTTTTTCTAAATAGATGAAGCATAGATGTATATAAAATCAAATCTAATATACATTAAATCATGTAAACTTGTTTTGATTCTATCTATTCATGAAAATCATATATTTGAACTAGAAATCCAAAACGGTTAAACCAAAAAAACCAAAATATGAAACTTTAAACTTGTGTGTGTATTGTGAACTTTAGAATATCAATACTATTTAATCTTTACAATAATCTAAACAAAATCTTAAACTAAACAAACCGAAGTCTTCTTGTAGAACTCCGTCTCCAAGTCGACTCGATCCAAATCGATCCCACGAGCTTGACTCCAACCGAGTACTAGATGTGATCTTGACGCTCGAGCTCTTGAATCAACATGTGAAAGCTCCAAAACACCTTTGTTGAAGCTAATCACCAACTAATATCTTGATCAAATATCTGAAACTAAATATCACAAGATTATTAGTAACAATAACTACATGAGTTAATCATCATCAAAACTAGAGTGAAGGGCCTCTGGGCCAACATTATTTATTTATAGGACAAGCCCTTTATTCGCTTTAGTGCAACATGTACATGTATGTAGCAAAAAATACACTCAAGTGACAAATATCACTCAAAAGTGTTTCTACATGTGATGCAAATGTAGCTTTTCTCTAACACTCTTCAACAGTAATGAAAAAATATAAATGAATTAAACAAATGCCTAGATGTAAAGTCAACTGTTTTTTAAGCAATCACAAAAATATGTTACTATTGAGTTAGAAGTTATGTACAATAAGACAAACAAAAAAAAACTAATATCTGCAGAAGATAAATCCTTGAATTTCAAGCGACCTATAAGAAAGCAGGTTAGTAGTCCCCCTCATATGCCGGGCAAACATGCTTTTGCCGCATTTTCGTGGCAATAAGGAGGTCCCCTGAGCTCTACTTTCTAGAGCAGAGGCTCAGGTATGTTATATGTCCATTGCAGCTACTTGTTTCCTAAAATAAGACTCTACATAAAAAAAGCAGAGAAGAAAGTTAAACTGTTAAGTATATTAAAAAGAAACTTATCGTATCTTCCCGGCAACAGCTCTAAAATTTGATTGAGGCTGGACCTGCATAGAAAATTAAAAGTTTAGAATTGAAAATTAAGAACGCAATAAGTTGCTCAATACTACGCTATAGCAAGTGGTTATGCGGTTCATGATTCACAAGGAGGGATAGCGATGGAAGCGTTTAGTAAGTCTTTCTAAGTTACTTAAATAGGTTAAATGGTTTCTTCTTAGTTTTTGAAAAGAAAAAAAAGTGTTAAGGTTAGAAAAGGAGAAGATAGAAGAAGAATATGATGTTGTTGTTTTAATTAAAAGGAAAAACTATGTTAAGAAAATGAAACAAAAAGAGTAAAGAAAGAAGAAATTTTGGTTTTAAGAACGTGTTTCTAAACGAAAAAAAAGAAAGAAAATAAAATAAAAGTTCACTTACCTCTTCGATGCTTGCTTTACCTTGGATCCATTGCAACGACTTACCTTGGCTTTAAGGTAATCACAGTATGGAAATATAGGATCTTCCCAATTCATATCAGTTTATCAAAAGAAAAGTGCAAACAGAAAGGAATACTAAACGATATCCATCACCATAAGCCATCAATGGCACTTGCAAGGGCAAGGCATATTTGAGGCTATCAGATTCATTTGGATTACAACTTATCTCAGAGGCAAGTAAAGCAAAAAACAAGAAGAAAAGTAAGCTTTTGATTAAATCGAAAACGATGAAAGAAAAGATAAAAAGTTACTATGGTGTCACTCTTAATACAACTCTCTCTTTTTAATGTGAATTTCACTCTAACCTAAGCTTACAAAGAAACAAAAAATTACATAAATAAAAATAAAAACAAAAATATAAGTTAAATCTAAAGAGAAAGCCAAATATAAACTCTCTGCTAGAGTGATGCCCATTTGCCTTCGAAGTATGCAATATTTATAGCTCAAATGGAGAGGGGGAGAGTGAGAAGATAAGACCGCAGATGCCGGCCTAACGCATCTGGCCGCAGATCCACGGCCGCGGCCATAGCCGCGAATCCACAGTAAAGATCTGGTTGTTGGGCCAGATCTTTGGCCGCGTGGATCATCAATTGTAATATCCCTAATTAGTAATACTTTACTATTATTTTTCTAAGTATTTATTTTGTTTTACTTGTTATTTTATTATTATTTGTTAACTTGATTTATAGTTATTA
Source organism: Agave tequilana (assembly GCA_038442645.1). Classification (NCBI taxonomy): domain Eukaryota; kingdom Viridiplantae; phylum Streptophyta; class Magnoliopsida; order Asparagales; family Asparagaceae; genus Agave; species Agave tequilana. The sequence goes on along the minus strand of JAVJIF010033328.1, from coordinate 10,706 downwards.
TTTTATTATTAAAATATACAAATCATTTTAAGATGGTTAATGGTATTTTGGCTTTATATATTATTACCATTATTTCTTATCAATATTTTTAGTTACTTATTACTATTATTTCTATTATTATACTTATTATTAATTGCTATTATATTTCTTATTAATATTATTAGAGATATTATTATTAAATATTATTAATATTATTATTATTATTATGGTTATTGTTAATTATTCTTATTAGTGCTTATTATATTATTATTATTGTTTTGTTATTATTATTTAGTATTATTATTATTTAGTAGTAATTATTATTATCAGTTGAGATTAATATAATTATCTATTATTATATCATGTATCGATAGCTTTGTCATTGTTAATTATAATTATTATTGTTGATATATTGTTGTTATTATTATTATGGTTACAGCTAATTACCTTTATTAGTACTATTATTATTGGTATAGTTATCGTTAATTACTATTATTTGTGTTTATATTATTTTTATTGTTATTATTATTACTACTATTATTTATTATTGTTACTATTATATTTTATTATTATTTATTATAAGTAGTAGTAGTATTAGCTATTAATAATTGATGATATTATTATTATAAATACTAATATTTTATGGTCTGTATTTATTTTATTATCATTAGTATTTCCTTTCCTTGATTCCTACCTAATACCCTTTATCATAACCCACACCCATTATTTCCCAACCCATGATGAAACCATTGTTTGAAACCCAATACACTTAACCCATCACCCAATAACTTAACTATATAATCCCCACTTAATCCTAGCCTAACCCTAATTAATCCACACCATCTCCATCTTCCTTCCGCATCTCCAGCCGTGTGCCTCCTCCAACCCCAATGGCGCATAAAGCCCTTCTTCTCTCTTTCTTAAGTCGAGCCACCTCTCCATCCTCCGTCGGTGAGCGCGAGCACTTCGGAACCGCTCTGCGCTGTCCTAATCTCCTTCGCGAGCACTCCGACGAGTTGTCGACTCCCTCCGTGACTGTCGTCTCTGCCGACCAGCAACACCACGGCCGGCCTCTTTTTTCCTTGCCGTGAGTTCTCCTCACCTTCTTCTCTTTGATTTTATGCTTAATATATTATGTTGTATTATGTGTGTATAATTAATTTGTCATATGTGTGTGCATTAATATATGTATGTATATGGTTTTTTTGTGTGTAAGTATTTTGATATACATGTATATATTATATGGGTGTGCGTTGTGTGTTTTCATTTTTTTTTTAATGTACAGTTTATTTTCATTTTTTAGGTGCTGTTGTTTCATTTTTTTAGTAAAATGTGTGTTTTCAGTTTTATATGTGTGTGTAGGTAAATGTGTGCATGTATATAAGTGTATGTATGTGTATCTATGTATAATTATGTATGTGCATACCCATACATATGTATGTATGTGGGTGTACCCGTGGGCGTATGCACGTGTGGCATGCTTGCATGGGTATATGTGTGAGTGTATTATGGGTGTGTATTGATTCCCCTTCCTCTCTATGTGATCGGTTGCATGTTACAACGTTTCAGACTCGTTCATGCGATCCGAACTCGGTAATAGGAGATTCTGATTTATACCCGTTATAGACCCAATAGCCAGGCGATTCGAAGACCGATCCATAGGATGATCTATAGATCAGTACCGATTCGTGCAGTGAAGACCAAACAACGATTCGATTCCAAAACTGTGTCATTTCATGTGAGTGTTTGTTCTATCATTTCTTATTTACCGTTGTCAGTAGGCGTCTATATGTTTCTCTTACATTTCATATAACCATCTGATTTATTTTATCAGTTTGATTATGTGTAACACTTCATGAGACATCAATTATCTTTCATCTTACTTATGTAGTTGATATGAGCGTTTTTTCTGCGTCATTTCATATGTTGCTATTTGCCACTTTTGACCTTGGATTAGTGTAGTATACCTTAAACTTGGACTTGATTTTGTATTTGACCCAGTTATGCTTAGTGACTCTACATCACCAGTCTTCTCCATGCGATGTGAGTTAATAGCTATTCAGTTAACAGATACTAGTTCTCAGTTATTCAGTTATCAGCTATTATTGACTTCGTCATTTGTTGGAGATATTTGGTCACTAAATCACCTTTAATAATAACTTATATTGTTGCTTGTTAATAAAAGAAACCATAACCCGGGGAACAGGGGTAATTGCCTGATGATGCATGTCTTATATTTTGGAAGGATTAGGTATAGTATACTGTTTTCCATTAGTTTGCAAGGGGGGAAAACTTACAAATAAAGAGTTTGAGGAGCTAAATTACAAGTATTCTTAAAAAGATTACAAGTAGATCTCCTCAGAGATTCTGGAGAAGTGTGCCGATAGGAGTCTGGTCAGCGCGCGACCACTTTGTCCCTTTGACGATGCGAGCGATGAGATTCCTTCTCGCCTGGTTCCGGGAATCAGAGAATAGAGGATTGGTAGAACCCTCTTGCTACTTCTCAAAACCCCGCCTTCTGTGAGGAATTCCTTCTCGCCTGGTTCCGGAGATTCCTGAGGAAAAGAGGTTGTTAGGGTATCACCACCCTGAAAAGAGAAGTATTTCTCCTGAAAGGTCTCTGAATTAGAGAACGCACAGTGCGTTATGAAGAAGTCTGATTCTCCTGATCAGCAGAGGATTGATTTGGGAGCAGAAGCCCACTTTGATTGATCGCCGATCTCTGGATTGCCCTTTGACCGCCTCCCTCCTTTTTTTTTCTTGTGCCCCTGGCGGGCTATTTATAGGGAGAGCAAGGGTATAATCGTCCCCTTGAAGATATGGAAACAGATTGAACCGAATCTGTTTAAATCTGGAAAGTAGCCTTGCTGCGAGGCTAGGATAGCTTCTGCGGAGCTAGAAAATGGCAAGTCGGTTTGATCTTTCCGATTTTTTTTGATCCCTTCCATATCGTTGAAGGATTTTCTCTGATCCACTTACTCGTTTCAAGAGAGTCAAAAGATTGCGGCAATCACCTGCCATATTTGAATCCCGATTGGATTTGATTTGCTTGGATCCGATCTTATCAGGAGATTGATTGGTCAAGGTTGTTGACCATAGCAAACTAATAGCGGAGCTGCCCGCTTTGAAGCTCATAGAGGAGCTAGAGGCAACTCTTGGCGAGATCCGAAAAGAGGCTTTTCGGCGAAGCTGTCAGTTAGCTTCCTGGCGATGCTCTGGATGATGCTAGCCTCTCAAACGAGGCTATCTCCTTGGGCTAATGTAATGCTAAATGCTAGCATTTTTAGACCTGCTGAGGTCTGTTTAGAAACAATCCGGGTTTACTGTTCTGCTTGCTGGATTAGTGGAGTCCAAACCGCTTCCTTGTCCCTTGGAGGTGGATGAAAACTGGTCTTCAGCTTGTCTGTCGCTAGACATTGTTCGGACCAATAAGAATCTTGTCTTTTTAAGTGTCAACAAGACCCCTTCAAAGTTTTCGAGAGTCTGCAATAGCTCAGACTCCGAAACACTTTGAACTGCTGTGATAGTATGTGGAGTATGAACGTCGCCATGATGGTTGAGTTCAGTTTCGCCTTCAATCCTGCTTTGGGATGAATTCGCCGAAGAATTGCACTGGTTCGCGAGTAGCTCCGCGTCGGGGTAGCTCCGCGTCTAGGCTTCCAAAAAATAAGTTCGCTTTGGAACTCCTGTTGCCTTTTCAAAGTCAACTGCCGTGGGGCGGTTACGAGGAGGATCATTCCTTCTTTTGTGCCAATCGAGGGAGATGTTCTCCGATTTGCACGTTTTCCAAGGGAGGATACTCCCTTTCTTCAAGGCGTCATAAGTGCCTTTTATGAGGGAGACGTTTTCTCCCTTTGCACGGTTCCAAGGGAAAACCGTCCCTTCCATCAAGGCGCAATAAATGCCTTGAATGCGCTCGTGCTTCCACGCTTGAGGTGAGAGTGCTCAGGCCATGGGGCCTATAAATAGGACACTTGAGGTCCTCTGAAGAGAAGTGCTTTGCCTCTCTTCTCTTCTCTTGGTTTGAAAGAGATACTCAGATCTCTGAACTAGTGGGAATGCCACTCTGGTCTTTATCCGGCCAAGGACCGGTAAGTCTTGATCATTCAACGACTTCACCGATTTTAGGGAACTCATCTCCCTTTGTTTAGCTTTGACAGCTGCTTTAGGGATTGGCTTCCCTTGCTCTTCATCTTGCACTTGGCTGATCTGCAGAGAAGAATTTCAGCACAGCTTCCCTGTGAAGCTACCATCTTGACTTAATCAGAGAAAGATCACTGCATGTTAAGTCCGCTACACAGGCAGAACTTAGGACTTGGTCTCTTCAAAGGTTGAGCCAGTCTTGCCGTATTGGTGAATGTTGAGACTGTGTCTGACTTTGCCATAGAGGTGAGGCTAGGACTTGGCGTTTGCTGAGCTAGTCCATTAGTTGCTGTGCAGGCGGAGCTTGTCCTCTACTGAAGTCGGATTGCTTTGCCGCCCAAGAATCTGACTTAAAGTTTTTGCAGCTCTTTCTGTGCTTGACTGCTAACTTGCTCCAATTTGCCTTGCAGTGAGCTATGCTTGCCAGTCTGGTGACTTGATGGAAGAAGCCATAAAATTGCCTTATGCTTCCCCAGTTGAAGCTTTACTTTTAGCAGGAGGAACAATTCGGGGCATCGGTGCGCGTCCCAGAGGCTGTTGGTAGCCTCTTATCCGTGATGATTCGTTCTGAGGTGAGGCTGGCTGCCGCTTTTACCGGAGGTGATCCGTTCAAGATCATGGGCGTCGCCTGTGGGATCGTCGGCACCATTGCCGACTTTCAACTTTGGTGGCCTTTGATGGCGATCCACTTCGGGAAGTGGGCATCGCGCCTGTTAGATCACTGGTATCACTGCGATTCCCATTATACGTGATCTATCGTGTTAGCGGCGATAGGTTTTTATTGCCAGGCTTCAACAAAAATGGCCTGGCAAGATCTGCCATTTTGTGGAGAAAAGTGACCGTGTCCTTGTGGCACCATCTGTTCATGTGCGAAGGATACGGCTTTGCGCCGGAGGAAGGCCTTTCCTGTCCCGTTGATCTGGCTGGAGGCAGATAAAACCGCTTGTATGCCTCAATGATCCTGTTGGGCAACTGAATGTGTTTGTATGAAACACAACTTTGATGTAATATCAATGTACCTTTGCTTTGAATCAATGAAAGTCATCGTCTGATCATCTGATTTTTGCTTGCTTTCACTGAGAGTTTGGCCATAGCTGGGCTAAACTGTGTGCGGAGCTAAGGACATAGCACCTTTTTTCGAATGATTTTCGCGAGACTGGCATGTACCGCGAGCAGCACACTTTTTAGAGGGTTAAGGTAGGCCTCTCGGCTAAGCCCTTGAAGGATTGTGCGAACTCCGCACTTTGCTCCTGTGCGAAGTTAACCCTTAGTGGAGTTGAACCGTCGCTCTTTGGGAAAGCGCCTCAGGCGCTTCGGGCACTATTTCGAATTAATTCGAAACGGCGGCATGTGCCCTTTTTCGAGGCCTCGATTTAGGCGCTGATTGGCCTATAAAAGCCCGATCGGGCTGAACAGAAAAGATCTCCTTTTTTCAGAGAAGTTTCTGTCTTTCCATCTTCTTCTTCCTCCTTTACTCAGAGTACTTTGAGAACTCTTGCATTTCTTCGATGGCGCCAAAAGACGAGCGGGAAAGGAAGCACAGCGACTTCTGCAGCGGAGGCCCTCCTCCTCCGGTCATCGAGCGACCAGTCACCGGTAAGGAATTTTCCTGTCTGATTGGAGACCGAGGTCTCTTTTCTTTGGAGCCAGTCATTTGGCTATTTAGGACGATCGAATGGGATCTATCCTCATTAGGGAACTCATTTCCCTGAGCTTCCCTATTTTCCTTGCACCAGGGAAGTAAGAACTGAACAGTTCTTCTTTTAGGCTTCTGTAGGAAGCCATTGCTTGGGCAGTCTCCATCCTGTTGAGGAACAGGATATGGGTCTGTTCCTTCAGTCGTGGCCACGAAGGACGACTGTTGACCATGATGTCCTTTTGATGACGTCAGCCCTTAGGGCTATGCCACTTCCTGCTTTAAGCGAAGTTGGCGCTTTGGATATTTTCTGCAAAGATGCAGTCTTATCCATGAAGCGAAGCTTTTTCACAACTATCGCCTTGCAGGCTCTGCTTGCTGGGCGAGGCTATGCCTTAGTGAATTTTTATGCTTTCGCATCCACTTGATTGGTGAACTAATCATAGCTCATTTCTGTTTTTGCAGTACATTATGCCTCCGGCCTCCAGAACAGTCTGTTGGTCTAGCCAGTCGAGCAGGCGGAAACATCAGCTTGCAGTTCTATGGGCAGGCTTCATTATTCAGCGAGCCGAGCTCCCTTGTACGGGATATGCTCATCCAGGACGGTCGTCCGCAGGCCATGCGGAGCATCTTGACTACGGCTCCGCTTGAAGATATCGACCGTCAAGCTACAGAAAGCCTGACTTCATGTTCGGGGATGCTGCACCTGATCCCGATCGCCAGCTGCAGGCCGGTGAAGGCCAGTGGATCTTCCAGTTGGACGGCGAGAGATTCTATCTCCCGTCCACTAAGCGGCATTTTGCTTTGTCTTCCTTCGCGAGCGTGACTCAGGCTCGAAAGATGCGTGGGGCGTGAGCCTAAATGCCGAGTCTGTGAGTGTCGGGAGGTTGACATCCAGTCCGGCTATTCGAGGGCGGGCCATCCTCGTAGCATAATGGGGTATACCCTGGGAAGGTATCGCGGGACCTTCAGTAGGAGAGAACCCAGCTGCGGCGCCGACCTTTGGCACTCAGTTCTACGAAGTTGACGGGAACTACCCTGCCACCGATTTCAGGACTCCCGGTTGGGTCCACCCTCCTAGGTCATGATGGGCAGAGTTGACCAACTATATCCTCACTCATTTTGAGGGGGACTTAGAGAGGTTAAACCTCCATGAGGCCGTCAGGGCGACCTGCTACGGTATTGAGATGAAGGTGGCGTGCTTCTACGCCATCCTTGAGTTGTACTGCCCGGCCTCGGGGACTTTCTTCACCCCGGTTGGTGAGTTGGGCATGGCCCTGCACGAGATGAGGGAGATCTCTGCTTTGCCCTTCGGGTCTCTTCCGTACGAAGAGTACTTCCCTGTGAGGCGGAGTTGGCTCTCCTGGAGAAGCAAGAGCCTGCATTGCTTGAGACATATCGGGAATTGATGTGTCACTTGCACATTTGTTCCAGCATCCACACTGGTGGCAAGGGTAGCTCGAAGAGCTTAAAGAGCTGGGGGAACTACTTGTTCCCGGATATGACTAGTGCGCCTGAGGCAGCTCATTGCGGAGTTGCTGAAGAAGACATCTTGGCAAGGATGGAGGTGCATGCTGAAAAGGACATCGTCGTGGCAGAAGATGATGGTCCCTTCGGGAAGGGTGATGTTCTTCGGAGCTTTCACCATCAGGCCCGTCGGCCTATGTCTCGCAAGGCGTTGCTGGCCGGCTTCTTAACCATCTGGTTAAAGAAGTGTGTCGTGCCTTCTTCTTCGGGTGACATCGTCCACCCGAATGTGCTACTGCCTGCCGTTCGCTTGGTCCATGGCCACCGTCTGGGTCTTCTCCCGGCCATGGTGTGTTGTATTCAGAGGGGCTTTCGTGCACTGACGGAGGCTTTCTGCAGGCCAATGGCGTCAAGGCGAGGGAAGGGTGCCGTCCTGCCTTGTGACGGACCCAATCCTAGGGTAGGTTTACCGTACACCTACTTGATGGCGTGGTTCGCCTTGCACTGCCCCAGTTTGATTGGAGCTGGGGAAGACCCTCCGCAGGGTGTTCAAACGGCGCTTCTCCGTCGCTTTGAAGGCCGTTCGTGGCAGAAAACTTATGTGGCTGAGGCCCGTAAGTTAGTGCGTCGTTATGATGCTTATAGCCTGTTCCGTTGTTTTCCTCCTCGCCTGCGGGGTGCAGGATACAACGAGGAATTCCATGATGTGGAGTCAGGTCGGTCTCCCATGAGTCGGGGTGTTTTCGAGTGGCTGGTCTGTATCCGGCCCTCGCATTTGCTGTACAGGAGTGGGGATACCTGCTACCTGGAGCCCTACGTCCCGAGCCGGTTTGCCCGCCATTTGGGTATGACCAGTTGTATGTGGGCAACCCCAATCCGGACCTGGCTTTCATGGGGAGCCTCATTGATGGGGCTCGTGCTTGGCGGTTCTTTACCGCGGATGGCACTGGAGCGTGGCTACGCACGCCGCTGAGGGATCCCGGCCTTTGGACGACCCTGTGTTTCTGCCAATGGTGTGCGGCTTCGAACTCCACACCTGCTGGGTTTAATGCCAACCGTTCGGGTGTGAAGTTAATTTCTCATCGGATGAGGCAGAAGGATTCTGATAAGATGGAGGGCAAACGAGTCCGTGTTCCTGGCATAGAGGAGTTCATCGCTGTAGATGACAGCGGGGCTTCTGATGCGGGGAGCCCTCGCTTCGAGGCAGAGACGAGGGCTGATGCCCATGAAGCTGATAGTCGTGAAGCCGGTTCTGGTGTAGTGGGGACAGCTCCCCCACGACATGTGGAAGAAGTGGAAGAAGAGGATTCTGATGTCCACTTCAAGAGGAAGCGTGGGAGTGGATCCCGTAGGAAATCGTCGGCGAAGAGGCCCCGTCGCCGTGCTCCTACAATTGTGGTAGAGGGCGAACCCTCTACTGCGCTTCCTTCTGCTGCTCCATTAGTGGCTGAGCCGTCGGTTGCTGAACCGACTACTGGTAAGATTGGCCCCATCTAATATGCCTTCAGCGCACTTTGAATAACTCATCATTTGCTTTTTGTTGCAGGAGCTGAGGAGCATGGGGAGCAAGGGGACCAGTATGATCCTCTATTCGCTTATGGAACTGCAGCTGGTTCCTTTGCTCGCTCGGAGGAGTCTGGAGGTGATGCGGCCGACATTGGCCTCTCGGGCGCTGGGACTTCTAAAGGAAGTCCTATGGCATCCAGCTCTATCTGGTGGTCTGCGGAGGAATCGGCGAGCAGGCCGGCTATCCGCGTTGATTCTGGCAAGAACTTCGCGATGGAACCCCTAGAGACTGATGAGGCTGACGAAGTACATCAGCCTTCGGTAAAATAACAACCTCTTGATCTCCTCTTGTTTACCGCATCCGCTTTTTGACCATGGCTTTATTGCAGGTGTTCGGCCTCAAGAGTGTCAGCTTTGAAGGAGCCGGAGGGTTCCCCTGGAAGGTCAGAGGGTGAGTTGAGTGCTTCGTCCACGGCGAATGTTGCTATGTTGGACGTGTTGTATGGCGACTTGCCTTCTTATCAGCCACGTCAGCTGAAAGGCGAGAGGCTGAAGGGGCGGCAGTCCCGGAGGTATCCTCACTCCCAATCACATCACCGAGTGAGGTGCCGGCAATTTTGCCCAGTGCGGGGCTGAGGGTGATCGTGGACCCTATTTCCCCGACTTTGATTGTCGAGCCTGCTGCTCAGGAGGTGGTTGTCAGTCCTACCTCCGCGGTGGCTGGCGTGCTGGTGTCGCTGAGAACTCCGCCGAGGTCACCTTTGCTTGCCCTGCTGCTGTCGATGTCCCGCTTCTTCTTCTGCGGCGGTGTCGACTGGGATGGTAGATTGCTCCGAGGTTGTCTCAAGGGTTGATGAAGCTGAGAATGACTTCATCGGTAATCTGGTCGACAGCTTCTATAACAGTTTGGAGCAGACTATCGGTCTAGTCTTGAAGGGCTCGCCTGTGCCATTTTCGAAGTTGAAGATGGTCCTCTCCCGTGGCATTGAGTGTATTCGGGACTTTGAGGGGTATCACCAGGCTACTGCTCTGGAACTCCTGGTAGATGACCTTGAGAAGGACGTGGAGGAATGGCGCCGTCTCTATAGTTCAGACGCAGCGTCTTTGGCTGATGAACGGCTCTCACATCTTGTTGCGCAAAGGCGCGAAGCTCGGCTTGCCGCTCAAGAGGCTGCTGAGGCTATCTCCTCTGACTTGAAGTCCTTGGAGACAGAGGAAGTAGAGGTTGGGAGTGCAATTGACGCTTCCACCAGTGCTCTTCTTGATGCCGAAGATAAGGTTAAGAGGGCCGAAGAGATGATCCGGAAGGCAAATCTCCTCTTATCCAAAGCTACGCAAATGCGTCATGAAGAGACTGCGCGGCTTGAGCAGCTCAGGGCTCGGAGTGAGGAACTGGCGCGGCAGAAGTCGTCACAGAGGGCGACTTTGGCGGAGGTCGAGGCTCGTCTGGCTCAGGCGGTGGACTTCGATGAGGCTGAGCTAAGATCACAGGCGCTGGCCCAAGCTGCTGATGACAGGAGGACGAGGCTAGCTTCGCTTGGAGATCGGATCCGATCTTATCATGTACTCCTATAGGCTCCTCATGTATCCCATCCTTTTGGAATTTAATAAAAAATTCTTCTTTTGTCGTCTTTGTTTGTTTGGATAATGAGGCATGGCTGTCTGTTGGTTTAGAGGTCGCAATGACATAACCGAATGGGACGTCGCCAGTCTCGAGGTCAGCCCTTTGCGGGGCTAAAAAGGGGAGATACTTGCCTTTTGTAATGTCAGCAAGCATCGAGATTGAGACTTAGCTGTCTGCTGGTTCAGCGGTCGCAATGACATAACCAATTGAGACGCCGCTAAGCTCAATGGTAGATGAAACTTAGCTATCTGCCAGTTCAGAGGTCGCAATGACATAAACTGGTTGAGAAGCCCACCAAGCTTCAAAATAGGTGATACTTGTCTTTTGTAGATGTCGACAAATATCGAGACC